>SJYT01059855.1:75062-97447 GCA_006410635.1 Cephalophus harveyi
TCACCCTGCTTATTTAACTTCTATGCAGAGTACATCATGAGAAATGCTGGACTGGAAGAAACACAAGCTGGAATCAAGATTGCCGGGAGAAATATCAATAACCTCAGATATGCAGATGACACCACCCTTATGGCAGAAAGTGAAGAGGAGCTAAAAAGCCTCTTGATGAAAGTGAAAGAGGAGAGAGAAAAAGTTGGCTTAAAGCTCAACATTCAGAAAACGAAGATCATGGCATCCGGTCCCATCACTTCATGGGAAATAGATGGGGAAACAGTGGAAACAGTGTCAGACTTTAATTTTTTGGGCTGCAAAATCACTGCAGATGGTGACTGTAGCCATGAAATTAGAAGACGCTTACTCCTTGGAAGAAAAGTTATGTCCAACCTAGACAGCATTTTCAAAAGCAGAGACATTACTTTGCCAACAAAGGTCCGACTAGTCAAGGCTATGGTTTTTCCTGTGGTCATGTATGGATGTGAGAGTTGGACTATGAAGAAGGCTGATCACTGAAGAATTGATGCTTTTGAACTGTGGTGTTGGAGAAGACTCTTGAGAGTCCCTTGGACTGCAAGGAGATCCAACCAGTCCATTCTGAAGGAGATCAGCCCTGGGATTTCTTTGGAAGGAATGATGCTGAAGCTGAATCTCCAATACTTTGGCCACCTCATGTGAAGAGTTGACTCATTGGAAAAGACTCTGATGCTGGGAGGGATTGGGGGCAGAAGGAGAAGTGGACGACCGAGGATGAGATGGCTGGATGGCATCACGGACTCGATGGACTGAGTCTGAGTGAACTCCGGGAGATGGTTATGAACAGGGAGGCCTGGCGTGCTGCAATTCATGGGGTCCCAAAGAGTCGGACACAACTGAGCGACTGAACTGATAGGTCCCTTCCAATGTAGTCAGTGTTTACTACAGGTTTTTAATCTGTTGAACCTGTCATTTCCAGAGCCGTTCCCTCTTCTTGGTTTATTTTGGGTTCCTCTGTTTGCAAGTTTCTTCAGTATCTAACTTCTTCCCTGACACAAGTGGGCGAATATGGTGATTTATTTAGGCTCACTTGTTCAATTGTGCTGTGGGGAGGGAGGAACACTGCAAACAAATATCACTGGTGGGTGTGGGGAGTGCTCACAGTGTCTGGGTCACACTGGGTTTGTCCCCGCTCATGGCATGTGTGCTTTCTGGGTCTACACTGCTTAGGTTCCAGGTTGCTCTGCCGGGGAACTTTCTGGGGTAGGCCCTGGGTTACATGCACTTCCCAGATTTACACCACTCAGGTTCAGGTTCTTGGGTGCTCCACAAAGGCACAGACTCAGTTGGGCTTGCATTTTTGTGCCCGTGTTTTGTGCCCTTCCCAGGTCCAAGCAGCTCAGGTGACCAGGTGTTTGGCAAGCACACACTCCCCAGGTGCGGTGCATCTTATCACCACCCCAGTCCCAGGCACTCTGTTTCCTGGTGAGCAGCTGCATCACAGGTGTGCCGTGTGTCTCTTCTGGGGAGCTGATCTCTGGCTGTGACCCTCCTGATGGATGTCAACCATCCAGGATCCCAGGAAGACTTGGTTAGTGACTGAGAGCCTCCTCACAGTTTGGTAGGGGATGCTGTCTGTCGCCAAGGCCCCTTTCCTTCTGGCTCTGGCTGGCACCCACCTGCCTCCCTGCCTCTGGTCTCCTCTGGTATTTGCTCAGTCCTTTTTTCTGTGAGTGGGTCCGGCAGTGCCTTAGGTTAGAGGTTTTCATGGGAAAATTCTCTCTCTCTCTCTCTCTCTTTCCTCCTCCCCCACCCCCACCCCCTACCCAGCTATCCCATGGTTTGGGTTGCTATCTCATGTTAGCTCCATCAGATTGCCCTCAGGGCATTCAGGCCCCGTCCTTACACTAAGCAATGCAGCCTGTGCCTCCCTGTTCAGCACCCCCTTGCTGGTGGTGGACGCAAGCATCTGGGATATGTCTCGTCTGGGAGTTGTAGTTAGACCCATAATCTGTGGGTTTTATTTGTTTATTTTTTTCCTCCCTGTTATGTTGCCCCCTGAGATTCCAAAACTCCCCACAGACCCACCAGGGAGAGGGTCTTCTGGTGTTTGGAAACTTCTCTTGTAAGACTCCCTCCTTGGGACGGGTCTCCATCCCTAAATCTTTTGTCTCTCTTTTTATCTTTTATATTTTGTCCTACCTCCTTTTGAAGACAATGGGCTGCCTTTCTGGGTGCCTGGTGCCAGCCACCAACATTCAGAAGTTGTTTTGTGGTATTTACTCAGCATTCAAATGATCTTTTGATGAATTTGTGGGGGAGAAAGTGGTCTCCGTGTCCTGTTCCTCTGCCATCTTAGGACCCCTCCCAGTCTCTTCAAGAATAAAAAGGAAGAGTGCCAAAATTAAGTAACTCAGAAATGAAAAAGCAGAAGTGACAATTAACACCACAGAAATATTAATACAAGGGATCATAAGAGACTACTATGAGCAACTGCACACTAATAAAATGGACAAATTTTTCCAGCTCCTAGAAGAGCTGGACAAATTCTTAGAAAGGTACAATCTCCTAATCTTGAAACAGGAGGAAATAGAAAACATGAATGGGATAATTACTAGTACCGAAATTGAATTAATACTTTAGTAACCCCCAAATCCAGGACCAGATGACTTCACAGATGAATTTTACCATACATTTAGAGAATAAAATTCTCTACCCTTCTGAAAATAGTCCAAAAAATTGCAGAGGAAGGAACATTTCTGAATTCATTCTAAGAAGTTATCATCACTCTGATACTAAAACCAGAAAAATAACACAAAGTACAAAAGTACAGGCCAGTATAACACAGATGAAAAAATCCTCAAGAAAATCCTAGCAAATTGAATCCAAAAGTGCGTTCAAAGTATTATATGGCATGATCAAGTGGGATTTATCCTAGATAGACAAATATTTTTCAGTATCTGAAAATTAACATACCACATTAACAAACTGAATGGTAAAACCATTTGATCCACTAAATATGTACATAAAAAGCCTGTGATAAAATTTCATACCAATTCATAACAAAAACTCCAGAAAATGGACATTCAACATAGTTTTGGAAGTCATAGCCAGGGCAATCAGAAAAGAAGAAAAAATAAAAGGAAACCATATTGGAAAAGAAGAACAAAAATAGTCACTATTAGAACAAAAAACTACAATTTTCATGGAAACACAAAAGATCACAAATAGCCAAAGCTATCCTGCCAAAGAAAAATAGATTTGGAGGAGTCAACTGACTTCAGAATATACTGCAAAGCTACATCCATCAAAACAGTATCGTACTGGCACAAAAACCGAAATATGATTATTGGAATAGGATACAAAGTCCAGAGATATACCCAAACAACTATGGTCACCTAGTATATGACAAAGGAGGCAAGACTATAAAATGGAGAAAAGCCAGTCTCTTCAATAAGTGGTGCTAGGAAAACTAGACTGCTAATGAAATTAGAATACTCCATAACGCATACATAAATATAAAGTCAAAATGGATTAAAGACCACATGTAAGCCTGGATAGTTAAAAATCTTACAGAAAAATATAGGCAGAACACTTTTTAACATAAACCACAGCAAGATCTTTTTTGATCCACCTCCTGGAGTAATGAAAAAAAAAAAAAAACCAGAAATAAACAAATGGGATCTAATTAAGCTTCAAAGCTTTTGCACAGTGAAGGAAACCACATGTAAAAGAAAACAATAACCCAGAGAATGTGAAAAATATTTGCAAATGACAAGGTATTAATCTCCAAAATATAAAAACTGCTTATGGAGCTCAACATCAAAAGAACAAACAAACTAAAGAAAAAATAGGAGAGAAAACCACAAAATTCTGTAAAGCATTATCCTTCAATTAAAAAAGTAAAGTGTCAAAATAAACAGGCAGAAGATATTTCTCCAAAATAGACATACAGATGGCATAATGCACATGAAAAGATGCTTGACATTGCTAATTATTAGAGAAATGCAAATCAAAACTATAATGCAGTATAACTTCACACAGGTCAGAATGCCCATTATCAAAAATTCTACAAACAATAAAAGCTGGAGACGATGTGGAGAAAATGAAAGCCCCTTACACTTTGGTGGTAACGTAACTTGATACAGTCATTATGGTGAACAGTAATGAGGTTCCTCAATAAAGTAAAAATAGAGCTAGCATATGAACCAGCCATTCCACTCGTTGGCATATATCTGCAGGAATCCAAAATTTGAAAAGATACATGAACCCCAATATTCATTGTGGCACTATCCAGGACATGGAAGCAACCTATATGTCTGTCTACAATGGACAATTATTCAATCATAAAAGGGAAATAATGCCCTTTTTGGCAACATGGATGGACCTAGACACTGTCATACTGAATGAAGTAAGTCAGGCAGCGAAAGGGAAATATCATATCTTATGCGTAATCTAAAAAATATGGTACAAATGAACTTATTTACCAAACAGAGATAGAGTCACAGACATAGAGAACAAACTTATGGTTAGCAGGACAGGGGGAGATAAGAGGAAGGATAAATTGGGTGATTGGGATTGATATATACACACTGTGCATGTGTGCTCAGTCACTCAGTCGTGTCTGACTCTTTGTGACCCCTTGGACTATAGCCCTCCAGGCTCCTCTGCCCATGGGATTTCCCAGGCAAGAATACAGGAGTGGGTTGCCATTTCCTACTCCAAGAAATTCTCTGTACCCAGGGATCAAACTGATGTCTCTTGTGTCTTCTGCATTGCAGGCAGATTCTTTACCATTGTGCCACATGGGAAGCCTCATATGCACACTACTATATATAAATTGATAATTAATAAGGACCTACTGTATAGCACAGGGAACTTTAATCAATACTCTTCAATGGCCTTTATGGGAAAAGAATCTAAAATCAAGTAGATATTTGTATAACAGATTCACTTTGCTGTACTCCTGAAATCCTAACACTATTGTATATCATTTATAATCCAATAAAAAAATGAAGAAAATTGAAATGTATTTCTTTCTTTAAAAAGATATTTAAAGATAGATTAAAAAAAAAAAAAACTATCGGTGTTTGCAAATGACATGATCCTATGCACAGAAAAATCGTAAAGACACCACCAGAAAACTACTAGAGTTCATCAATGAATTCAGCAATGTAGCAAATTGAAAATTAATATGCAGAAATCTGTGCATTTCTATATGTTAACAGCAAACTATCAGGAAGAGAAATTAAGGAAAGAATCCCATTTACCACTGCATCAAAAAGAATAAAATACCTATGGCTAAAATTACCCAAAGAGGCTGAGATTCCTGTAGTCCAAAAAGTGTAAGATGTTTATGAAAGAAACTGAAGACAACACAAACAGATAGAAAGATATATCATGTTCTTGGATTGGAAGCATCAATACTGTTAACATGACTATATTACCCAAGACAATGTACAGATTCAATGCCATCCCAATCAAATTACCAATGGTGCTTTACATATAACTAGAAAAAACAAGTTTTTAATTTGTATTGAAACACAAAACACCACAAATAGTCAAAAAAATTTTGAGAAAAATGAATAAAGCTGGAAGGATTATGTTCTCTGACTTCAGACTATACTACGGTGCTATAATAGTCAATGGTACTGGCAGAAAAACAGACACATAGATCAACAGAACAGTATAGAAATCCCAGAAATAAACCCTTGAGCCTATGGTCAATTTATCTATGATGATGGGAGCAAGAATCCAGCTACATGTAAAAGAATGATATTGGCACATTCTCTAATACCACACATAAAAATAAACTCAAAATGAATTATGAATTTAAATGTAACACCAGATACTATAAAACTTCTAGAGGGAAACATACTTAGATCACTCTGATACCAATTGCAGCAATACTTTTTCGAATCTATTTTTTCAGATGTACAGAAATAAAAACAACAACAACAAAAATGGTACCTAAATAAACCTAAAAGTTTTTGTGCCACAAAGGAAACCATAATCAAAACAAATCAGATGAAGTATAGAATGGGAGAAACTATTTGTAAATGATGAACCGATGAGGGATTAGCTTCCAAAATATCCAAAATGGCCTACATAGCCAAATATAAACTAAGCCCCCTGACTTATTTTCCCTAACTATAAACCCCTTTAAAGAGATAATGTAGGCATAGTACTTAAAAATGAGTGAAAGTTGCTCAGTCGTGTCCAACTCTTTGCGACTCCATGGACTGTAGCCCACCAAGCTTCTCTGTCCGTGAAATTCTCCAGGCAAGAATACTGGAGTCGGTTGCCATTTCCTTCTTCAGGGGACCTTCCCGATCCAGGGATTGAACTGGGGTCTCCTGCTTTGCAGGTGGACTCTTTTCCATCTGAACTATGATGGAAGTCCATAGTATTTAGTAAGAATCTAGCAATTTTAGCAGTTGTTACATTTTCTAGCTGGGAACTATAGAAATGGAAGGAATTCAGAAAGGACATAACATGGGCCTATTTTATGTTTGTCTGTCTTTTGTTTCTCAATTGCAAAGTTTTTGAAAAATCAAATTTCATGTAGAAAAACATGCTACTTGAAAAGGCAGAGTATGACTCTGAAGTTATATAATAGAAAATATAGCAGGAGCTGCCAAACTTCTGAGGTCATCTCAGATTACCCACTAATTAGTTATTAGATAAGTCATAAATCACTCTGGACATGTTTTCTTTTTAAGAAAATGGAGATTAAAAGATACCATCTTGAGTATGGCATGTGAGCTCTGCCATAGAGCCACTGAGCAAACAACTTACAAACTGGAGAACAATTATACCAAAGAAGTTCTACACTGTTTTGAAAGTTATAGGTCCCACAACAAATTTTCCAATCTGGGGATCTGGCAAAGGGACTGAGAACCCCCAGGAAATTTGACTTTTAAGGCCAGTGGTATTTGATTACAGAATTTCCACAGGATGGGGAAAACAGACTCTTGGAGGGCACAAGCAAAACCTTGTGTGCAACAGGACCCAGGAGAAAGGAGCGGTGACCCCACAAGAGACTGAGTCAGTGAGTTTCCTGGAGTCTTGCCTGTGACTGTCCAGGAGTCACCAGAGGAGGCATGGGTCAACAGTGGCCTTCTGTGGGGTCAGGGGAACTGAATAAAATAGTTTTGGAATAAGTATTTTGAAGGATGTAGCCATTACTGCCATTATCCCTAGCCCCACCTAGCAACAGAAAACTGGATTAAAGATTTAATGAGCATGGCCCTGCCTGTCAGAGCAAGACCCAGGTTCCCCCACAGCCAGTCTCTCCCATCAGGAAGCTTCCACAAGCCTCTTATCCTTATTCATCAGAGGGGAGACAACATGGAAACCACAATTACAGAAAACTAACCAAACTGATCCCTTGAATCAGAGCCTTGTATAAGTCAATGAAACTATGAGCCATGCCGTGTACGGCCACCAAAGACAGAGGTCATGGTGGAGAGTTCTGACAAAATGTGGTCCGCTGGAGAAGGGAACTGCAAACCACTTCAGTATTCTTGACTTGAGAACCCCATGAACAGTATGAAAAGGCAAAAAGATATGACACTGAAAGAAGAACTCCCCAGGTCAGTAGGTGCCCAATATGCTACTGGAGAAGAGTGGAGAAATAGCTCCAGAAAGAATGAAGAAACTGAGCAAAAGCAAAAACAACACAGAGTTGTGGATGTGACTGGTGATGGAAATAAAGTCCGATGCTATAAAGAATAATATTGCATAGGAACCTGGGATGTTAGGTCCATGAATCAAGGCAACTGGAAGTGGTCAAACAGGAGATGGCAAGAATGAACATCAACATTTTAGGAATCAGTGAACTAAGATGGATCAGAATGGGTGAATTTAATTCAGATGATCATTATAGCTACTACTTCAGGCAAGAATCCCTTAGAAGAAATGAGCAGCCCTCATACTCAAAAAGAGTCCAAAATTCAGTACTTGGTTACAATCTCAAATATGACAAAATGATCTCTGTTCATTTCCAAGGCAAACCATTCAATATCACAGTAACCCAAGTCTATGCTCACACTACTAATACTGAAGAATCTGAAGGTGAATGATTTTATGAAAACCTACAAGGCATTCTAGAACTAACACCAAAAAAAGATGCCCTTTTCATCACAGGAGACTGGAATGCAAAAGTAGGAAGTCAAGAGATACCTGGAATAACAGGCAAGTTTGGCCTTGGAGTACAAAATGAAGCAGGGCAAAGATTAACAGAGTTTTGCCACGAGAATGCACTATTCATGGCAAACATACTCTTCCAACAAAACAAGAGAAGACTCTACACATGGACATCACCAGATGGTCAATGCTGAAGTCAGATTAATTATATTCTTTGCAGGCAAAGTTGGTGAAGATCTATACAGTCAGCAAAAACAAGACCAGGAGCTGGCTATGGCTCAGATCAAGAACTCTGTATTGCAAAATTCAGACTTAAATTGAAGAAAGTAGGGAAAACCACTAGACCATTCAGGTATGACCAAAATAAATCCCTTACGAGTATACAGTGAAAGAGATAAATAGATTCAAGGGACTAGCTCTGATAGATAGAGTGACAGAGGAACTAAGGACGGAGGTTTGTAACACTGTACAGGAGGCAGTGATCAAAACTATCCCCAAGAAGATGAAATGCAAAAAGGCAAAATGATTGTCTAAGGAGGCCTTACAAATGGCTGTGGAAAGAAGAGAAGTTAAAGGCAAAAGACAGAAGAAAAGATAAACCTATCTGAATACAGAGTTCCAAAGAATGGCAAGGAGAGATAAGAAAGCCTTCTTAAGTGATCAATGCAAAGAAATAGAGGAAAACAATAAAAGAGAAAGACTAGAGAGTTCTTCAAGAAAATTAGAGATACCAGGGAATATTTCATGCAAAGATGGGTACAATAAAGGACAGAAACTGTATGGATTAACATAAGCAGAAGATATTAAGAAGAGGTGGCAAGAATACACAGAAGAACTATACAAAAAAGATCTTAATGACCCAGATAACCATGATGGTGTGATCACTCACCTATAGCCAGACATCCTGGAGTCCAAAGTTAAGTGGGCCTTAGGAAGCATCACCACTAACAAAGCTAGTAGAGGTGATGGAACTCCAGCTGAGCTATTTCAAATCCTTCAAGATAGTACTGGGAAAGGGCTGCACTCAATATGCCAGCAAATTTGGAAAATGCAGCACTGGCCATAGGACTGGAAAAGGTCAGTTTTGATTCCAATCCCAAAGAAAGGCAGTGCCAAAGGATGCTCATAGTACCACACAAATGCACTCATCTCACACACCAGCAAAATAATGCTCAAAATTCTACAAGCTAGGCCTCAATTGCACATGAACCATGAACTGCCAGATGTTCAAGAAGAATTTAGAAAAGGTAGAGAAATCAGAGATCAAATTGCCAGCATCTGTTGGATCATAGAAAAAGCAAGAGAATTGGATAAAAAAAACATCTACTTTTGCTTCACTGACTATGCTAAAGCCTTTGACTGTGCCAATCACAACAATCTGTGGGAAATTCTTAAAGAGATAGGACTAGCAGACCACCTTACCTGCCTCCTCAGAAATCTGTATGCAGGTCAAAAAGCAACAGTTAGAGCTGGACATGTAACATAGTCTGGTTCCAAATTGGGAAAGGAGTATGTCAAGGCTGTATATTGTCACCCTGTTTATTATCTTATGTGCAGAATACATCATGAGAAATGCTGGGCTGGATGAATCACAAGCTGGATGAAGGACAGGGTGGAATCAAGATTGCAAGGAGAAATATCAGTAACTTCACATATGCAGATGACACTGCCCTTATGGCAGAAAGCAAAGAGGAACTAGAGAGCCTCTTGATCAAGGTGAAAGAGGAGAGTGCCAAGGTGGCTTAAACCTCAATGTTCAAAAAACTAAGTTTATGGCATCTGGTCCCATCATTTCATGGCAAATAGATGGGGAAACATTGGAAACTGACAGACTTAATTTTCTTGGGCTCCAAAATGACTGCAGCCATGAAATTAAAAGATGCTGTTTATTGGAAGAAAAGTTACGACAAACCTCAATAGCATATAAGAAAGCAGAGACATTACTTTGCCGACAAAGTCCATATAGTCATGTATAGATGTGAGAGTTGGACTATAAAGAAAGCTGAGAGCTGAAGAATTGATGCTTTTGAGCTGTGGTGTTGGAGAAGACTCTTGAGATTCCCTTGGATGGCAAGGAAATCAAACCACTCAATCCTAAAGGAAATCATGCCTGAATATTCATGAGAAGGACTGGATGCTGAAGCTGAAGTTCCAATATTTTGGCCACCTGATGTGAAGAGCCTTACTGGAAAAGACCCTGATGCTGGGGAAGATTGAAGGCAGGAGGAGAAGAGGACAACAGAGGATGAGATGGCTGGATGGCATCATCGACCCAATGGACATAAATCTGAGCATACTCCAGGAGATGGTGATGGACAGGGAAGCCTGACATGCTGTAGTCTATGGGGTCCAAAGAGTCAGACAGAACTTAGGAACTGAACAACAATAATAGCAACAGTATAAGTGTAAAACTCATAGAAAAAAGGAAATGTTGATCCCTAACACTGTCAGGGAAGAGTTTGTTTTAAAGAGTAGTAAGAGTATGTCATATGGACAAGACAAGGAGGAAGCAGTACATGTGCTAAGGAAAAGGAAATAGCATGTGCAAAGGGAAAAAGGGAGATTGATAACAGCACTGATACAGTTAAGTACAGTTAACAACATACATAATATGTTCACTGAGTTTTTATCTTAAATTATCTTTGGGAGAAGGCAATGGCAACCCACTCCAGTACTCTTGCCTGGAAAATCTCACGGATGGAGGAGTCTGGTAGGCTACAGCCCATGGGGTTGCGAAGAGTTGGACACAACTGAGCAACTTCACTTTCACTTTTCACTTTCATGCATTGGAGAAGGAAATGGCAACCTGCTCCAGTATTCTTGCCTAGAGAATCCCAGGGATGGTGGAGCCTGGTGGGCTGACATCTATGGGGTCGCACAGAGTCAGACACGACTGGCGTGATTTAGCAGCAGCAGCAGCAGCGGCATGTGAAAGAGACAGGAAAAGTGATTTTTTTTGGTTAAATAATACACAATAAATAGGTAGATTTTAGTTAACAATTATATTTCCACTCTGAAATTTTTGATAAGCTATGGCCAGGCACAGTCTAGTACAGCATTTTCTGAGGAATATAATATTATCCAAATATATACATTTAAATTTCTTATTGGACTCATTTTAAAAATAAAAAAATTTACAGGTATAATTAATTTTAATAATATATTTCCTTAACATAATTATGCAATATATTATAATTCCTGTCTCTTATACACATCTCCAAAATAGACATACACTATAACTCATGTCTGAGCAAAATCATGTCTGACACTTGTGATCCCCTGGACTGTATCCCACCAGGCTCCTCTGTCCATGGGATTTCCCGGGTAAGAATACTGCAGTGGGTTGCCATTTCCTTCTCCAGGGGTCTTCAAGACCCAGGGACTGAACCCAGGTCTCCTGCACTGCAGGCAGATTCTTTACCATCTGAGCCACCAGGGAAGCCCAAACAAAGCTCATCTAACAGTATATTCTCCCAGAGGCACATCCCAGCCTTCTTGCACTTGCGGACACTAGATAACTCTTCAGCACCACACTTGGAGACCTTTTCGAAAAGCAAAAATCACCAATGAAAAAGCACAAAAGTGAAAAATATGCCACTAGCTAGACCTCAAGAATGATGCCTGTGAGCTGGAGCAGGAAGCCAGATCATCGCCTTGCCCCACCACAGCTGCGAACATATACCTCTGGGGACTCAAATTTTTCCCTGCACTGGGAATTCCCTGGTGGTCCAGTGGTTAAGACACAGCGTTTTCACTGCAGTAGCCCTGTCTCTTATACACATCTAGATGTGTATAAGAGACAGATATTTCCTTAACATAATTATGCAATATATTATAATTCCAACTTTTCAGTATAACCAATATAAAATGATAAGTGTGACATTTTACATTTTATGTTAAATCTTCAAAATCATGTATATATTTTAAACTTAGAGCATATCTCAATTCAGATATTCTTTATCAGCAATATTCAATCTGTACTTATATATCAAAAAGTTTATAATTGAAAAAGTAGATTCACAGCACTCAAGTTTCCCAAACATACTTAGACATTATGCATTAACTGAATTGAGTATTAGTTTTTAAATTAAAATTAAATACAATCAAAATTCAGTTACTCAGTTGTAGTAGCCAAATCTCAAGGGCTCATCTACCAAGTGGCTCCTGCAGTGAAACAAACTCAGTTCTAGAATAAGTATTAGGTCAATTTTCTTGTCTGAAATTACTATCTCAAAAATCAAATTCACAAGAAGACTATCAGGTTAGTAATGGGGTACTAATATTAATGTTAGGCATTTTGGATTATATTTCATCTCTCCCTTGTTGCTCTGTGCTTACTCAGACAAGATACAGATGAGACCAAAAAAAGAGAGGATATCTGGAAAAGATCTCTCAGTCAGCAAAGAGACTGAGGTAATTGGAAGAAGCTTAAAGAGTTCATGACATAAAGGTAGAAAGTTCTTAATACTTACTGACTTACTAGGCCTTAACCCTTTTACGTAGGTAAATAAATAGATTTAAATAGTAGATAGACTCTGAAAAGGTCAGAAAGAGTCTGTTCATAATACGGATGGATAGTTCTTTTGCCTTTTCAATACACTCACACAGAAACTGTCCACTACAAACAAACCCCAAACTATAAAACACAAAATGTCATATTTTTCCAAAAACAAAACTGTTTACATTTCAAAGAGCATTATTCCATAAGTGCTTCTATTTTATGGAAGAGAATTCCTTCAGGAATATTGAGCAAATATTCACAATTCACCCAGAATATTCCTTTATTTATTTAAGAAAACTCTTTTGAGTACCTATTATATTTCAGGCACTTTAAAGAAATTTCAGCAGGGGACAAGGAAGACCTACCCACCTGGAATATGTGATAAGAGCTGTCAGAGGAAAGGAGCTAACTACCGTGGGAGCATTCTGAAGTAGGGTAGACAGATTTACCAAATAAAAATACAGGATGTCAAATATTACATAGGATACGGTTATACTAAAAATTATGTTACATATCTGAACAACAAATTTAGTTGAGTATCCTGTCTTTTATCTGGCAAACCTACATTAGAGGGACAACTTATAAGTGGAGATAGGGTGAATGGAGAGAAAGGAAGGCTTACTTGGAAAAGAACTTCTAAAACAAATTCTGGGCATAGCAGAGAATAGGCAGGGAGAAATTCTGAGTGGAAACAATGCAATGCAAACTAAAAGTCCCAAGGCCATTGTTAAGTCCAGGAATTGAAAGAAGCCAAAGTAACTGGGGTAAGGAAGAAGGTAAATGAAAGAGGGGTAATGTTGATGAAAGATGAAGCCTGAGAGAAAAATAGAAGAAACTTATAAAGAGTTTGTACTTTATCATGAGTATGGTTCCACTAGTGACCTGTAAGCAGCCTGTCTTAGCTTCAGTACGAAGAATAGACTACAGTCCTCTTGGCAGTATGATTGACAGCCCAGTAAGGATACTACTTATGTAACTGAGGATTTCAATGGAGGCCTGAACAAAGGCAATGGAAAAACAGACCCATTAGTAACACCAGAACTAGAACTTGAGATAGCAACTAAAGCCTCGGCTATTGCAAAGGGGATAGAGAAGAGAACTGAGAGGGAAGAAAACCAGGGGAAGCATTATAGAAATCAAATGAAGAAAGGTCAAGTCAAATATTTAAGAGGAGGTAAGAGCTGAGAAGGCGATGGCACCCCACTCCAGTACTCTTGCCTGGAAAATCCCATGGATGGAGGAGCCTGGTGGGCTGCAGTCCATGGGGTCGCGAAGAGTCGGACACGACTGAGCGACTTCACTTTCAATTTTCACTTTCATGCATTGGAGAAGGAAATGGCAACCCACTCCAGTGTTCTTGCCTGGAGAATCCCAGGGGCGGGGGAGCCTGGTGGGCTGCCGTCTATGGGGTCGCACAGAGTCGGACACGACTGAAGCGACTTAGCAGCAGCAGCAGCAAGAGCTGAGAAGTGATGACTAGATTTAGCCGCAAGGAAATCACCAGTGACCTTTGGAGGGGTAGTCTTAGAGGGAATGACTGAGGCAAAATTAGGTCACCGTTGGCTGAGCAGAAGGTGATGCTAGGTTCGGAACCAGCTGAGAAAATGCGAGGGTTCCACTTCTTCTTTGCCCTTTTAACAGGTTTGGGTCAAGGACAAGAATGGTTTGGAGATGAAGCTAGAGCCTGGTGGGCTGCCGTCTATGGGGTCGCACAGAGTCGGACACGACTGAAGCGACTTAGCAGCAGCAGCAGCAAGAGCTGAGAAGTGATGACTAGATTTAGCCGCAAGGAAATCACCAGTGACCTTTGGAGGGGTAGTCTTAGAGGGAATGACTGAGGCAAAATTAGGTCACCGTTGGCTGAGCAGAAGGTGATGCTAGGTTCGGAACCAGCTGAGAAAATGCGAGGGTTCCACTTCTTCTTTGCCCTTTTAACAGGTTTGGGTCAAGGACAAGAATGGTTTGGAGATGAAGCTGACTGTGCTCCAATCGGGCAGGACGGCGCAGCGGGCGACCGCCAGGGGCCAATCCTTCCCCACAGCGCTCTAGATTGACGGGGCCCAGCGCCAAGGAGCTCCGGCGGGAGGCCGAGTCACGGGGGGCGGAGTCAGGGCACTAACCCGGAACGGCTTGGGACGCGCTTTCCATTGTGAGGCCGGACCCGGGCGGGCCCTTAGCCAGAACGGCAGCGTCCTCCGGGCCAACGGGCGAGCCTCGTTAGACGAGCGGCGGCCGCTGCAGCCAGTGGCGTAGAGGCAGGGGCGGGCCGAGTCCGTGGGCGGGGAATTGATAAAGCATCTCTGTTTGCCACCCCGCCCCACACACACCCCAGAGGCGACGGCGGGGAGGCGCTCCTCGGCCTGCAGTTGAGCGGCGGTGCCGCGAAAGAGGCTGTGAGAGGGGCGGCCTCTCCGCGGACGGTAGGTGCCAGTGGGGCGGTGTCAGGGCGTAGTCACCCCGCCGCTGGCGTTGGACCCGGCTTCGCGGCGTCACGGACCACAACGCCCAGGAGAGATAGCATTCGCCGCTTCAGCCTGACCTGGGAGGGTGGGGAGGGCCCAGGCCTCTGCAGCAAGGCTGGGAAAGTTTCCAGGCTCCTCTCAGGGCTCTGATTTGAGGAGCGAGCACTCTCTTCCAGGTTGCCCTGTATCCTGTCAGGTGCAGCTGTGGCTGTGGCCGAGTCTGCGGCGCGCCCCCTCCTCCTAGATGGCCTCCTGGGAACTTAGCCTTCCTGGATTCTCACAAGGGGCTGTTCCAAAGGGAGAGGATGGGAGTGAAAGGTACTTTATTAATGTGATAACAAGGGACTCTTGAGTTAACTTTAGTCATTTACCTACCACAAGTTACAGGCAGGGAGTTGAATGTCCTGTAAGAGTATAGTGGAGACTGGAAGGCCCGGTGTTGGTGGGAGGTGGGAAGCCCACTTCAAAGAGGATTGGGGGAAGTTTGTAGATTTTGTGATGTTTTTCTTCATGCACAATCTAATGAGTTTACCTAAAAAAAATTTTGGACCCAGAATTTATTCCCGATTTTTCTTAGACCTCTTAATTCTGTCTTATCATGCAGTATTTAGGAACTTCATTCTCAAGTGTTAGAAAAAAATTACCCAGGTGTAATATGCCTTTGGTGGTACACCATCTTCACAAGGATTATGCAAGTGAACTACTTACACCTATTTTCACCCAATAAAGAATGATTGTGAAATGGGATTTCAGGAAAATGGCTGTTCTCTGTGATTGGGTGTGGAAAAGCTATGAATTTTTAGAGGTTGCAACTACTAAATTCCCTTTTATAAAGATACGGAAGACAACCAATATAAAAGGGATAGTATTTGACATCTAAAATGGCTTTTAAAAATATTTTGTGAGGTATTTAGCCCCAGCACCAAGAATATGTGCCTGGCACATAGTAGGAGCTTGATATATTTGAATAAAATTATTGGGTAATGGATGATGAAAATCCAAACTGTTACATGAGTACAAAAATGTAAAGGAGAAGAGAGAAAATAATTCCTGGAAACAGCTTAGTTTCTGTTCATGCAAGCATAGCAACCAAATATCAACTCAAGGTTGCTTTGATTTGGGTACTATCTTACATTACTCTTCTCCCTGGAGAAGGAAATGGCAACCCACTCCAGTATTCTTGCCTGGAGAATCCCATGGACTGAGAAGCCTAGTAGGTTACAGTCCACGGGGTCGCAAAGAGTCGGACACGACTGAGCGACTTTACCTTACCTTACCTTACCTTACATTACTCAGAAGGTGTCAAAGATTTTCACACAATTAAGCCATGTCTGACCGGAAGTCTAAGATACATTATGATATCAATTTCAGTGAGGTAGAAAATGAGTGTTAAAGTGCAAATGCCTTTTATCAAGAATTCGTTAGTGGTCTAGTGGTTAGGGTCTGTGCTTTCATTGCTGTGGCCCAGAATTCCCTGGTTGGAAAATTCCCACAAGCCATGCCTGTCAGCCAGAAATTAAAAAAAAAAAAAGTGCATTTTATTAGTGAACTAGTTCCATCAGTTTGGTATAGAACAAAGGGTTAGGAACATAGGTCAAAGACTAAGGGATACCACTTTTGTAGGGTAGAGATACGGAGTTGCAAATTGTTGGGGAGGAGTGCACAGAATATGCAAATAGTAGAAACTGCTGCCCAAATTTTAAGAATATATTGACTCAGGCATAGTTTTAAGAGGATTTTTATTTTTATCATTACACAATTGATCTGACATTCTAAGAGTAAAATAATCTGATTACAGATTTTTGTCTAAGATTCTGTCAGCAACTGTAATCATTGTTTATTATGCACTTGTATTTTGTATGTTATAGTTTGTGTAACAGTGCTTCCATATAAAAGGCATATTGCTTGAATTTCAGAAAAAAAAAAAAAAAAATTTTCAGATATATTTGCCTCTTTCAGTAAGTTTCTTAGCAAAGAGTAGGGCCTTTCAAGCCAACCTGACATTTGTCCCCAAGCTAGTTATTTCACTTTGATTCCTGATGCTTCTGCCATGTATTACTGTCCTTCCAAATAAAATGCCAATTCCTTCTGATAACTTTCCTTGATACAACCAAAGATTATGCCTTCCGAACACCCAGGATATTTTGTTAGTATTTCTCTTCGTGCGCTTTTCCTACATTCACATTATTCATTGAGTAAAGAAGTATTCATTTACTGTGTCCAGACTATACTTGGAAGTGGATAATAGCTGATATTTGTTAAGGGCTTATTATATCTTAGATATTATAAGCTTTTTGTTTGGGTTGTCTCATTTACTCCTCAAAATATTGTAGTGTTCTATTATTTTTCCCATTTATAAATTAGGAAATAAGTTTAAAAGGTTAAGTAATGTATTCAGATCATAGAGCTTATAAGTAGTGGAATTAATATACAAACCTTGGTAGTCTCTATTCAAAACTTTCTGTTTATAGTCTCCATTATGAAGTTTTTCATGTAAATTTTATGCATGTACGTTTTAGTAGATTATAGATTATTTGTTAGAAATAGTATATTCATCTTTGATCCATTATTGCTTCTAATGTAAAGTAAGTGATTATAACAGCCTATTAGTGGAAGCGTCTGACTAGGCCAACAAACAGCTATATGAGTGAGATAAATGACCATATATGTGATCTCTAGAGCTGGTGAATGATGGTGGACAGAGTGAGTGAACTTGTAGAGCATAGCATGTTCTGTCTAGAAATGTTCTTAGGTTGAAAACTGAGCTTCTGTGAATATGTATACAGCATAGACATACATACATATTCCTTTTCTGATTTTGTTGGCTTGCATTAACATACTAATAATGTTGTGCTAAGCCATATTCATACTCTTAATTGGGTATTCCATTATGTGGTGCACTGCAGTTTATTCATATAATCCCTTATTGATTATTTATATTTTTACCATACTTCTACCTTTTAAATGGTTCAAGAAGCCATTTAAATATCTGAAACATTCTGTATCTTTTGGAAACAAAAAGTCATCCTTAATTTGATATGGAATTTGGTGTAACTTTAGCAATCTTTTCTATTTTTAAGGACATCTGACCTGCTGATTCCATTTTTAAAATATATTTTTAATAATCTGCTCCTCATTGGTTCATACTGCCTAAGTAGTTCTTCATAGCCTATTTATTTAAAGTATTCTTTTCAGAATTTTGTATAACCTGTTAACTGTTATGTTCTTTATATAGTTATAGGGTAGGTAATGTAAGGTCTTCACTTAATTTCGTAAACTGCTTCTTGCCTGTATTGACTTAGGCTGCCTTTTTCTTTTAAATATATAGTTTGCCCGTAGCAGTTTGTTTTGCTAGCTTACCTTGCTTGAGTTATTGACTGTTTCATTTTCTGCTCTTTCCCCTCCCCCAATCACTTTTCTAGTTTATGTTGTATTTTTACCTCCTATTAGGCACAGTGTTATGTATTGAAGATACTGTCTTTGGAGCAGGTGGGGTACCATCTTCTAGATCCTCATAAGGGTGAAGCAAATGGTAGAGGAAGGAGGAAACAAAGTTTGACTGCACTAATTCTTTGAAATGTGATGCAGTGGCCCTATAGGTACTAAAGAGAAGTATATTGGGGCTGGTTTAATGATGTGCAAATAATGTGTAAATCAGTTTTCTTCAGTTCCTTTTTTATGTTGCTTATAAATAGAGTGAAGAAAGAAAGCATTAGTCTTTCAGTTGTGTCCAACTCTGCAACCCCATGAACTGTAGCCAGGCTCCTCTGTCCTTGGAATTCTCCAGGCAAGAATACTGGAATGGGTTGCCAGTCCCTTCTCCAGGGGATCTTCCTGACCCAGGGATCGAATCCAGGTCTCTTGCATTGTGGGTAGATTCTTTACTGTCTGAGCCATCAGGGAAGTCCCATAAATATAGTATTTAATGATTATTATTCAGTTGCCTCTAGAGAAAAGCAATATACTTGCCCAGCTCAACTGAGAACTTGAATTACATAAGGAATGTTAGGTCAGTGCAGATTAAATGAGATTCTCTAAAATTACAAGGCTTCTAGAATGTTCAGTAAACTGTTGTAGGACCAGATGTTAAAACATGCCATTTTCTTATTTTTTATTAGGTAATATTTGAAATATGGAAAAATCATGTAGCTTTAAGTATACTAGTAAACCAGCTCCTTGACCACTGAAAAGGAAAACATACTAGTTTGTAACATTTGTCCATTTCTGTGTTGTAAATACTGCCATCTTGGCCAGTTTCTAGTTCCCAACATGACATTACTGAATATGGAGTTGTTAAGTGTACAATGACCTTCACCAGCTCATATCAGCAGGCTCCAATATACTCCTAGTGTTATAAAGCATAGTAATAAAGACCAACAGATTTACCACTTGACCTATAAACTAGAACAATACCAATATTATTGTGGCCTTTCTCTTCCTTTAGAGATTTGCCTTTCATGCAATAATAGTGAACTTAACTTACTGTGTGCCAGGAACTATTCTCCATATTTTACTAAATCCTTTAATCCTTATAGTATTTCTATGAAGTAATAATATTATTTTACAAATGGAGTTGCACATAGGGAAATTAAATAACTAAGGCACAAAGCTAGGAAGTTGCAAAGCTGGGATTCCAACCAGGCATCTGACTGCACAACCTGTGCTTATAACCATTACACTGTGTGTTGGAATGTGTGCATGCTCAGTCGTGTCCAACTCTTTGTAACCCAATGGACTGTAACTTGCCAGGCTCCTTTGTCCATGGGATTCTTTAGGCATGAATACTGGAGTGGGTTGCCATTTCCTCCTCCAGGGGGTCATTGGCGGGCAGATTCTTTACCACTTAGTCACAGCCTGTTTTGATGCTTTTTTAATGTATGAATATGTTTGCTTATACTCTAGTGACAAGAGGCTTATATTTGACTATAATGGCAGTATTTGCCTAAGACAGGATCAAAAGTGCTGCCACTGTTTGATTATGCATTCTAATTTAGTGGATTTCGATTTTATTATTAAATGTCTCAAGTAATTGGAAGTCTGCTTTAGAATAGTTTGCTGCAATCTTTTTTTTTTTCCTATTTTTGCCTGCTCTGCCCTTTTTGTGAGTGTATGAAATTGACAGTGACATTTTAAGGGTTTATTTTCTGCTCTTTCAAGGTTTTAGTTCTCTCTGGTCTTCATTTTATCATCAAGGAGTAGTTCAGGAGGTGGTTACTGTACATCAATGGTTAGAAACAACAAGATGCATTGGCGGGCATTTTTTTGATGATGTTACTAGACACACACAAGATCAGTTGAATAAGTATTACTGGAAACCTGAAAAAAATGCATACAAGCAATGAAATCTTAATAAAAAATATATTTTTATTAGAGTTTAGAAATAAGGGATTTGCATCCATTTTTAAGCCCTGGAGAAAAGAAGTTTAACAGTGATAGAAAAGATTTGTGCATTTACTGATTAGTTATCTTAATTACTATACTTTTGCTTCAGTAGAAAATGTTATTTGTATTGTCAATTACCAGAGAAATATTTTTCACTCTACTAATAAAATTTTAAACTGGCAAATACAAAAGTTTTTCAGTGAAGAAACTGTGGTAGAGTGAAACATAACTGGTTGAAACTTTGGAGAGTTTTCTGGCTACATATAGAACTTTATCCAGACTTAATGATGGAACATGGAATTTAATGGATATTGTTTTTTTTTTTTTTTTTTATTGGCAGGAAATGTTTATGATCCTACAATGATAGAGTGGGAGGGCACCTTAACAGCCTCTCCTCTCATTTTATAAAGGAGGGAAAAAAGAAGCTCTGTAGCAGTGGTCAGTGAGTGAATTTGAAGTCACGAAACATAGTTTGTGTGAATGTGTGCATGCAAAGTCACTTCAGTTGTGTCCAACTTTGTGACACTATGGACTGTAGCCCCCCCCCCCCCCCGCCCCCGCCCAGGCTTCTTTGTCCATGGGATTCTCCAGACAAGAATATTGGAGTTGGTTGCCATTTCCTTCTTCAAGAGATCTTCCAACCCAGGATTCAAACCCACATCTGTCTCCTGCATTGGCAGGCAGATTCTTTACTGCTGAGCCACCAGGGAAGCCCTTGTTCCTCATTACATACTTTTAAAATCTCTTTACCAAGGAAAAGACCCATTCAGCGTCTTTTCCAGTTTGTTTGTGTGCCTTCCCATAATGCAAAGGTTAGGTAGCAGAAAAACTACATTTACCAGCTATTGTATTGAGGATCTGAATGTGCTTTAGATTCCACCAAAGAGATACATTTGTATAAGACTTGAAATCAAAGTGTGTGAGAGAATCAGGTGTTTAAAGCATTTGTTTACTGGTGTGGGTCAGCACCATGGTTTTCAAACTTTAGCATGTATTAGGATCATCTGGAAGACTTATTGAAACATAGATTGCCAGATCTTGCCCCCAGAGTGCTGCATTCAAATGGTCTGGGGAGGGGCCTGAAAAGTTTACCTTTCTAACAAGTTTCAGGTATACTCTCTTTCAGTCTTACATTTGTTTGCTTTTTAACATCTAGTGGTCACTTTGGCAGGTTGACTGATTTATTCCTTCAAAAGTGTTTGTAGTATGTATGCCTGCCATGTGCCAGGATCTCTGCTAGACTCTTGAGACATGATGGTGAGCAGAATGTTGCTGTCTTCTGAAACTAAGAGTGAAATGGGAAAGAGACACTCTTAGTTGTATATTAGCACAGGTATAGTTGAGCTGTTTCAAGTCCTGAAAGATGATGCTGTGAAAGTGCCAGCAAATTTGGAAAACTCAGTAGTGGCCACAGGACTGGAAAAGGTCAGTTTTCATTCCAATTCCAAAGAAAGGCAATGCAAAAGAATGCTCAAACTACCACACAATTGCACTCATCTCACATACTAGTAAAGTAATGCTCAAAATTCTCCAAGCCAGGCTTCAGCAATATGTGAACTGTGAACTCTCTGATGTTCAGGCTGGTTTTAGAAAAGGCAGAGGAACCAGAGATCAAATTGCCAACATCTGCTGGATCATGGAAAAAGCAAGAGAGTTCCAGAAAAACATCTATTTCTGCTTTATTGACTATGCCAAAGCCTTTGACTGTGTGGATCACAATAAACTGTGGAAAATTCTGAAAGATATGGGAATACCAGACCACCTAACCTGCCTCTTGAGAAACCTGTATGCAGGTCAGGAAGCAACAGTTAGAACTGGACATGGAACAACAGACTGGTTCCAAATAGGAAAAGGAGTACGTCAAGGCTGTATATTGTCACCCTGCTTATTTAACTTCTATGCAGAGTACATCATGAGAAACC
>SJYT01059855.1:98257-114361 GCA_006410635.1 Cephalophus harveyi
GCTCCAAAATCACTGCAGATGGTGACTGCAGCCATGAAGTTAGAAGACACTCCTTGGAAGAAAAGTTATGACCAACCTAGATAGTATATTCAAAAGCAAAGACATTACTTTGCCTACTAAGATCTGTCTAGTCAAGGCTATGGTTTTCCCAGTGGTCATGTATGGATGTGAGAGTTGGACTGTGAAGAAGGCTGAGCGCCAAAGAATTGATGCTTTTCAACTGTGGAGTTGGAGAAGACTCTTGACAGTCCCTTGGACTGCAAGGAGATCCAACCAGTCCATTCTGAAGGAGATCAGCCCTGGGATTTCTTTGGAAGGACTGATGCTAAAGCTGAAACTCCAGTACTTTGGCCACCTCATGCGAAGAGTTGACTCATTGGAAAAGACTCTGATGCTGGGAGGGATTGGGGGCAGGAGGAGAAGGGGACGACTGAGGATGAGATGGCTGGATGGCATCACAGACTCGATGGACGTAAGTCTGAGTGAACTCCGAGAGATGGTGATGAACAGGGAGGCCTGGGGTGCTGCGATTCATGGGGTCGCAAAGAGTCAGACACGACTAAGCGACTGAACTGAACATTTGGGTGAGGAAAATGAGTACTTGTCAGGAGAGGATTCACTTAGGAGCAGATGTCTAATCTGCAAGCTGAAAGATGAAGTGAAATGAAGTAGCTCAGTCGTTCCCGACTCTTTGCCATCCCATGTACTGTAGCCTACCAGACTCCTCCATCTATGGGATTTTCCCAGGCAAGAATACTGGAGTGAGTTGCCATTTCCTTCTCCAGGAGATCTTCCCAACCCAGGGATTGAACCCGGATCTCCTGCATTGTAGGCAGATGCTTTACCGTCTGAGCCACCAGGAAAGATGAGGAGAGATTAAGTAGGCCAAATAGGGAACAATCTATTTTCTAGTCAGAGGGAATAGTGTGTACAAAAACCCTGAACAAGGAAAGAGATTGACAACAATGGGTGACTTAAAGAAGGCCTTTGCAGTTAGAGTATAGAGGATGATTTGGGGAGAGCAGAAGTAGGGAGCAGATTAAGAGTAAATACTGGCAGTTAGTTGGGAACCTTTACAGCATCTTAGGTGAGAGAAGATGGTAGCTTGGACTGTGGTAGTGCTGGCAGAGATAGAAAATGTAGTCAGTTTTGAGCCATATTAAGAGGGCTTTTGTTTGTTTGTTTTTAAATTATATAACTTATTGGGTTGAATATATTGCAAAAGTTGCAAGCTGATTGATTTTTACTTTTTTCTCTTTAGGAATCATCCAGCCTGCCTGTGCTACTAGGTGAATGGAAAACTCTGATTTAAACAAAGTACTAGCAAGGAGTTGTCCTTGATTTTTGTACTTTGTAGAAAAATTCTTCCTCAAATTCTTTTCACATCTTTTCTTACTGTAAAAACTGCATTTAAGTTAGAAAATGAAGCAATTGAAGAGGAAAAGGAAAAGCAATTTCAGTGTACAAGAAACTCAGACCCTTTTGAAAGAAATTACGAAAAGGAAAGAAGTAATTTTTTCCAAGCAGCTCAATACAACAATTAATGTGATGAAGCGAATGGCTTGGGAGGAGATTGCACAGTGTGTGAATGCTGTAGGAGAAGGAGAACAGAGAACAGGGACAGAAGTGAAAAGAAGGTACCTTGACTGGCGAGCCCTTATGAAGAGAAAGAAGATGAAGGCAAACATTAAGCTAGTTGGTTCAGGGTTTCCCCTTCCCACATCTGATTTAGATGACTCTCTCACTGAAGAGATAGATGAAAAGATTGGATTCCGAAGTGATACAAATTTTGATTGGCAAAATGTGGCAGATTTCAGGGATGCAGGTGGATCCTTAACTGAGGTCAAGGTGGAAGAGGAAGAAAGAGATCCCCAGAGTCCTGAAGTAAGTATTAGCCTATGTGAACCCTCTTTTTATTTCTTCATTTCTGATATAAGAGTTTGTTACAGACAGAGAACAGTTAAGAAATTCCCAGATTTTCAAGCTAACTTAAAAATAGTACATAACAGAGTCATTCCATTTTTTACTGTCTTACCGTCATTAATCTCTTCTCACCTCAATGTGCTCTTTTAACTGTACATTATTAGATTAGTAACGTCACACAGTTGTAAATATTTTTCAAAATTCAAAATAAATGGTTCTGTGTGCTCAAATACAGAAAACTTTAAAGAAATGCCTAGACAAATTAACAACCATGAATATAAATAAATACTGAGAACTAATTTTCTCTTTTAGTTTGAGATTGAAGAAGAAGAAGAAATGTTGTCATCAGTCATACCAGATTCCAGGAGGGAAAATGAACTTCCTGATTTCCCCCACATTGATGAATTTTTTACTCTGAACTCAACACCATCTAGGTCTGCATATGATGAGCCCCATTTGCTTGTAAATATAGAGAAACAGAAACTAGAATTGGAAAAACGAAGGCTTGATATTGAGGCTGAAAGACTGCAGGTAGAGAAGGAACGCCTACAGATTGAGAAAGAGAGGCTGCGACATTTAGACATGGAGCATGAGCGACTTCAGCTGGAGAAGGAGCTGTTGCAGATTGAAAGAGAGAAGCTGAGGTTACAGATAGTGAACTCAGAGAAGCCATCTTTGGAAAGTGAACTTGGTCAAGGGGAAAAGTCCATACATCAACCACAGGATATAGAAACTGAGAAGTTAAAACTTGAGAGAGAACGCTTACAACTGGAAAAAGATAGGCTGCAGTTTTTGAAGTTTGAATCAGAGAAGCTGCAGATTGAAAAGGAACGTTTACAAGTAGAGAAAGAGAGACTACGAATTCAGAAGGAAGGACACTTGCAGTGATTTATCTAGGTCTCCATTTATCAAATCTTTGTAAACCATAGGTTTCAGTTTAAAAACCATTGCAGGATTAGCTGTATTGTTGGTTTTTTCCCCTGTTTAATATTAGTGTTTTCAGTAGGAAAAAGATGATTATTTGTGGGTAATTATATGCTTAAGTCTTCTATGAAAACTGTGTGCCCTAGTATAAACAATATAGTAGAAATTGTTGTACTATTTAGTAAAATTACAGTCTTGTATAATCTGTGGACTCAGAGTTTACAATTATGTCTGTATAAAATTCTAGCTCAGTAGTTGTTAACTAGGGATGACTTTGGCCCCCCAAAGTCATTTAGCAATCTCTGGTGACATTTTTTGGTTGTCAGAATTGGAAAGTTGGGCACATTGCTACTGGCATGTAGTATATAGAGGCTAGGGTTGCCTACATCCTGCAATGCACAGGACAGTTTTCACCCTCCCTGCTAAAAAGAATGATCAAATCCAAAATAGCAACATTGCTGAGGTTGAAGAGCCCTGTCTTAGCCTGGCTGAGCACCTCTTTTAGCTATGTTTCAGTTTCAGAATGTTAAAACTGCAGATATTTATGTGGGAATTACTTAAATGGCCCCACATTTTAACTATGAAACAGTATAGTATATTGACTATAGGTATTCCTTTGTTTCCATCTGTATATAATGTGAGAGTCAGAAAAGAATACAGGCAATCAGAGGTTGTCTAAAGTGGGTTACTTTGCAAAGCAGTTCATTCGTTTAGCCTTTAGTGCTTTAGAAACAGCACACATTTTTGTAAGCTTTATGCTTTCTTCTGTGACTCATTGACTCAGCCAGTAGTTTAGACAAAAACTGTCATTTCAACCATGTACTGAAATCCTAATATACTTGGTTGAAGCTAGTAAGAATGTTACAAGTTTAAAAATGGTGCCAGTAGTTAATGAACTGGAACTCAGTAATTGGTCATTTAATTTTTAAAATAGATAATAACTATTTGGAACTGGGAATGGGGGTGGGGGAGAATGTCCTCTGTATCCAGTAGTAATGATGGTGATGAAATAATGATAATAGTGGTGTATTATGAATTAGGGAAGCACTGTTGCACACTATGTGACCTAATCTGTAGAAAAAGTCTTGAGAGTAGTAATATTCCTGAACCTGAGGCTTAGAGAACTCACACTTCGCTTAAATGACTGATTTCGTATATCATGATGCATTTTGTCTTTGTTCCTCCCTGTGAAACAGAGTTTGTATCTTTAGTCAGTCGTTTTGGTATTTATTCTGAGACCGAGGGTTTACTTAATCTGGTGATTTGCCTTCAGTCTCCTAAAGGTAATTTTCCCACTGTCCAGATGATTCTGACGCACACTAAAGTTGAGAATCACTGCATGAGATCATTTTGTATTGTCCCATTTCCAGTATAAGTAGCCTTAGTACGTCTCTTCTATTGACAGATACTACCTTGTTTCTAAATTGATTCTTGTTAATTTAAGAATGTCTTGAAACCATATGTAACATTTGAGTATGGGTATATAAGGCAGAAATATACATTTTAGTTACCTTGAGTTTGGAATAGTGTTATTTTTGTATAATTGAAATAAATGCTTCTGCCATAGAAATGAATTTGCCGATACTAATTGTGTGAATATTTATCATTTCAAGTGATGCTCAATGCCGTGAGGGTTGAGGTTGTCAAGGCTGGAAGAGAGCTTTATCATGGTGAGTGGGGTCAAGGGGCTTAACATTTGTGTTAGGGATTATGCTATGTGCTTTTCATGCATTATTTTGTTTCTTAAAACAAGCCTTGAGTCATTTTGGCCCGACTTTTATAAGAAAGGAAACAGTAATTCATCAGTTTAATTAAAGAATACATAATAGGCTAAAGAACTAAATAGACATTTCTCCAAAGAAGACATACAGATGGCCAACAAACACATGAAAAGATGCTCAGCATCACTCATTATCAGAGAAATGCAAATCAAAACCACAATGAGGTACCATTTCACGCCAGTCAGAATGGCTGCGATCCAGAAGTCTATAAGCAATAAATGCTGGAGAGGATGAGGAGAAAAGGGAACCCTCTTACACTGTTGGTGGGAATGCCAACTAATACAGCCACTATGGAGAACAGTGTGGAGATTCCTTAAACACCTGGAAATAGAACTGTCTTATGACCCAGCAATCCCACTGCTGAGCATACACACCGAGGAAACCAGAACTGAAACAGACACGTG
Source organism: Cephalophus harveyi (assembly GCA_006410635.1). Lineage (NCBI taxonomy): Eukaryota > Metazoa > Chordata > Mammalia > Artiodactyla > Bovidae > Cephalophus > Cephalophus harveyi. The sequence goes on from SJYT01059855.1 coordinate 103,290, forward strand.
TACCCCAATGTTCATCGCAGCACTGTTTCTAATAGCCAGGACATGGAAGCAACCTAGATATCCATCAGCATTACTCAGCCATTAAAAAGAATACATTTGAATCAGTTCTTATGAGGTGGATGAACCTGGAGCCTATTATACAGAGTGAAGTAAGCCAGAAAGAAAAACACCAATACAGTATCAGTTCAGTTCAGTCGCTCAGTCGTGTCCGACTCTTTGCAACCCCATGATTCGCAGCACGCCAGGCCTCCCTTGTATCCAGCCATCTCATCCTCTATCGTCCCCTTCTCCTCCTGCCCCCAATCCCTCCCAGCATCAGAGTCTTTTCCAATGAATTAACTCTTCGCATGAGGTGGCCAAAGTACTGGAGTTTCAGCTTTAGCATCAGTCCTTCCAAAGAAATCCAGGGCTGATCTCCTTCAGAATGGACTGTTTGGATCTCCTTGAAGTCCAAGGGACTCTCGAGAGTCTTCTCTAGTATACTAATGCATATATATGAAATTTAAAGAGATGGTAATGATAACCCTGTATGCGAGACAGCAAAAGAGACAGATGTATAGAACAATCTTCTGGACTCTGTGGGAGAGGGAGAGTGTGGGATGATTTGGGAGAATGGCATTGAAACGTATAATACCATATATGAAATGAATCACCAGTCCAGGTTTGATGCATGATACTTTGCTTGGGGCTGGAGCACTGGGACGACCCAGAGAGATAGTTCAGGGACGGAGGAGGGAGGGGGTTTTAGAATGGGGAACATGTGTATACCTGTGGCAGATTCATGTTGATGTATGGCAAAACCAATACAATATTGTAACCTCCAATTAAATTTATATTAAAAAATAAATAAAAAATTTAAAAAATACATTAAAAAGTGATATTCCAATACTGACCCAAGATTTTAGCATATAAGGAGGAGAACTGAAGGTTTATAGATGTAGTTATAATTATTGTAGCTTAGTTCCTTGCTACTTGTGAAAGTCATTTAACTTAGACTATGATTTCCTCATCTGTAAAATGAGTGTAATGATATCTGCTCTACGTATGCTTCGTAGTTCTTTTTTTGTTAATAAAATATAAAGTAAAATGCTATTTTAAAGGCAAGTTTATATTAGTGTTAACATTTAAGATCAATAGATTTTAACTTCCTAGAAGTAAGCATTGAAGATAGCAAGTATTATTTATGGTTGGAGCTTTCTTGGTTCCACGAAGTAAGAGACCTAAAAAAAAAAAAAAAAAGAAGCATCAGGTTACTATCTTCCAGGGATTTGGTTGAAGAACTTTGAATTTCTTAACACTGTCCCAGGTATAGATGGATTCAGTTGGTTCACTGTAGTAGGAAACTTCATTGCTGCATTTCTGAAGTGATATGCACACTTGGAGTGAGTCATTTTAGTTAGCTGTTTCTGTGTAATTTGTTGTTGCTGTTGTGCAGTCACTAAGTCACGTCTGACTTTTTGTGACCTCCATGAACTGCAGCACACCAGGCTTCCAAGTCCTTCACTATCTCCAGGAGAGTGCTCAAACTCATGTCCAATGAGTCAGTGATGCCATCCAACCATCTCATCCTCTGTCTCTCCCTTCTCCTCCTGCCTTCAATCTTTCCAAGCGTCAGGGTCTTTTCCAGTGAGTTGGCTCTTTGCATCAGGTGGCCAAAGTGTTGGAGCTTCAGCTTCAGCATCAGTCCTTTCAATGAATGTTTAGGGTTGATTTCCTTTAGGATTGATTTGTTTGATCTTCTTGTTCAAGGGACACTCAAGAGTCTTCTTGAGCACCACAGTTCAAAAGCAAATTCTTTGGTGCTTAGTCTTTTTTATTGTCCAACTCTCATATCTGTACATGACTACTGGAAAAATCATAGCTTTGACTATATGTACCTTTGTTGGCTAAGTGATGTCTCTGCTTTTTAATTTGCTGTCTAGGTTTGTCACAGCTTATCTTCCAAGGAGCGAGTGTTTTTTTTAATTTCGTGGCTGCAGTCACCATTTGCAGTGATTTGGAGCTCAAAATAGTTAGCTGTTTCTGTGTAATAAACCACTTCAAAACTTAGTCACTCATGTTGCTTATGATTTTAGAGGCAGTTAGGCTGAACTCAGTTGGGTAGTTCTGATTTGGGTGTTTTCTCATGGTCAGCTGCAGGTTGGCTAGGCTGTTCAGCTTCTGGGGGTGTTAACTGGATATTGGTTTGGGGTGAGGGGTTTGTCTCAGCTCTCCTGATGGTGTTTAATTATCTAACAGGACTTATTTTAGTGACGATAGCAGGAGTTTAAGAATGAAAGAAGTGATGCTCAAGGTGTTTTGAGGCCAAGGCTCAGGACTGGCACTTCACTTCTGCTGCATGATATTGGCCAAAACAAATCATTGGGTCATACCAGAGTTGAAAGGTGGGGGAGAGTGTCACCTTTTTATATGCAGAGCTGAGGAACCAGAGATCAAATTGCCAACATCTGCTGGATCATGGAAAAAGCAAGAGAGTTACAGAAAAAACATCTATTTCTGCTTTATTGACTATGCCAAAGCCTTTGACTGTGTGGATCACAATAAACTGGAAAATTCTGAGAGAGATGGAATACCAGACCACCTGACCTGCCTCTTGACAAACCTGTATGCAGGTCAGGAAGCAACAGTTAGAACTGGACATGGAACAACAGACTGGTTCCAAATAGGAAAAGGAGTACATCAAGGCTGTATATTGTCACCCTGCTTATTTAACTTATATGCAGAGTACATCATGAGAAACGCCGGATGGAGGAAGCACAGGCTGGAATCAAGATTGCCAGGAGAAATATCAATAACCTCAGATATGCAGATGACACCACCCTTATGGCAAAACGTGAAGAACTAAAGAGCCTCTTGATGAAAGTGAAAGAGGAGAGTGAAAAGTTGGCTTAAAGCTCAACATTCAGAAAACTAAGATCATGGCATCATGTCCCATCACTTCATGGCAAATAGATGGGGAAACAGTGTCAGACTTTATTTTTCTGGGCTTCAAAATCACTGCAGATGGTGATTGCAGCCATGAAATTAAAAGACGCTTACTCCTTGGAAGGAAAGTTAAGACCAACCTAGACAGGAAATTAAAAAGCAGAGACATTACTTTGTCAACAAAGTTCCGTCTAGTCAAGGCTATGGTTTTTCCAGTAGTCATGTATGGATGTGAGAGTTGGACTATAAAGAAAGCTGAGCACCGAAGAATTGATGCTTTTGAACTGTGCTGTTGGAGAAGACTCTTGAGAGTCCCTTGGACTGCAAGGAGATCCAACCAGTCCATGCTAAAGAAGATCAGTCCTGGATGTTCATTGGAAGGACTGATGTTGAAGCTGAAACTCCAATACTTTGGCCACCTGATGCGAAGAGCTGACTCATTTGAAACAACTCTGATGCTGCAAAAGATTGAGGGCAGGAAGAAAAGGGGATGACAGAGGATGAGATGGTTAGATGGCATCACCAACTCAATGGATATGAGTTTGGGTAAACTCTGGGAGTTGGTGATGGACAGGGAGGCCTGGCATGCTGCAGTTCATGGGGTCACAAAGAGTCGGACATGACTGAGGAACTGAACTGAACTGAAAGTCTGAAAAGAAATGGATACAGAGAGGGATGAGGAATTGTGTTCATTCTCGTAATCTACTACATGCCATTCTGGTTTATCTGGATGCTCCTGATTATGTCAGTGGTATTGGTAATTTATCTGGTTTAGCATTTGTTCTAGACAGAAATACCCTAATATGGGCATTAAATTATATTGTCATTCTGATCATGAAGACTACCTTTTGTAAGGATGCTGATTTTAAAGAAGCTAGGAGTCATACATTTGCAGAAAAACAAAATGTGTGCTCAGGCTTTTTCTTATAAATTAAACACATTAGTCTGTAACTGAAGAGAATTCTTTACTTCTTTTGTTTTCTACCTAAATTGTCTTTTTTTTTTTCTATTGTTACTTTGCCTCTCTATTTTCATTTTTCTACCTCTTCAAGCTTTGTCATTAAATCTTGAAAATCAAAGCAGATCATAGCCTTTCTAGAATATTTTATTTTAAATTGATAGCTACCTTTCCTATCTCTCCTTAATTTTTTGAAATAAAAATTATTTTCATTGGTTTGCTCTATATTTGCTTTAACATTATACTTCCCCCTGATAAATTAATTTCTTAAATACAGATGATCCCTTAAATGATATTGGAGGCTAGGGGTACTCACCCCTCTGCTCATGCAGCAGAAAATTTGCATATACTTTTTGACTCCCTGGAAACTTTACTGATAACCTACTCTTGACTGGAAGCTTTACTGATAAACAGTTGGTTAACATATTTTATACATGTATTATGTTCTGTATTCTTACAATAGAGTAAGCTAGAGAAAAGAAAATGTTATTAAGAAAATCATGAGAAAAAGAAAATACATTTAACGGTACCACACTGTATACATACGAGATGAATTATCTGTCTTGGCAGTATCTCCATCAATATTGTCTTATGTGATAGAAATCACTGTAGATGTTGTTTGTATTAGTACTGGATATCAAAAATGTAAAGATTATGTGAAAATTTATTTACAGGTATAATGATTCATGTATTGATAATAAAGAAGCAGCAATGTGATTGCTTTATGCTAGCTTAGTGTAATCAATATAATTACTTCATGGTAGCCTAGCCTACACACTAAAAAAAATGAATCATTAGAAAGAACAAGATGATGGAGGAGTGGGTGGATATGGAATGCATCTCTCTCCACTGATACATCAGGAACACAACTTCAGATGCAGAAGTGCATGCAGAACACCAGCTGAGAGTGGACAGGAGTACCTGACTAACGGAAAAGAACATATAGAACCATGCAAAACTCTGTAAGATCAAGTAACTAGGGGGAAAAACAGGAGTGTTAGTAGGACTGGACCTGCCCTCGGTGGGGGAACTAAAGTAAGGGTCTGATCCCCACAGTGGGGCAATTGTCTGGGTCAGAGGAGAAACATTTAAGCCTGAGAGTGAAACAGCTGATTTGTGGCAGCCTAAATGGAATGAGAACAGACAGTCCTTGCTGCAGCCATACACACCATGGACAAGGATGCAGGTCCTTAGGAAGGTGTAGAGGCTGGGAGCTGGAGTTTAGGGATTGTGGAGCAATCTCAGGGTGATGGCTGCTATTGACTATGGAGAGATGAATCCAGGGGGTGTGAGGGAGGAGATCGTGATGGGAAATGCCTGTGGAGGAAAGCCACGCAGTCATGGAAGCAAGGTGATACTGCTGAGTCATGCGTAGTCATAGTCTCTCTCCCTCCACAGGCCGGCATCTGCAGCTGAACAATAGAGAGGCTGGCCCACCTACCATCTGATGCCCAAACTACACAGTAGGACCCCAACCAGGGTGCCTGTTTACGTGCCTGATGCACTGATCTACAGAGTAGGACCCCAGCCAGGGGGGCCCCCTCTATGTGCCTGAAGTGCCCAACAACAGAGAAGGACCCCAGGCAAGGGAGCCCTCTAAGTGCCTGAACAGGCAGAGCTACAGAGAAAGACTGGCCAAAGACGCCTTCTGATGGCCACCTACAAGAAGCTCAAAAAAAGACTGATAGGGCCATAACTGCTAGGGTGGAGGCAGTCCATGTCCCTGCACACTTTGTGCCACCGGGTCCCTGCAAGTCAAGCAGCTGTGCCACCTTCAAGCTCAACTCTCACTAGGGCAGAACCGCCACAGGCAAAAGAAGAAAATTTTTCATCTATGCGTTCAGGGTTGCTTCAGTCATGTCTAAACCTTTGCCACTCGGCAAACTGGCCTGCTAGGCTTCTCTGTCAGGGAGGGGATTTCTCCAGACAAGAATACTGGAGTGTGTTGGCCAATACTGGTTGTCACACCCTTCTAGAGCACTATATTTCCCGCTGCCCTAGCCACCAACACCCCTGAGTACCTAGTGCTGCCAGAACCCCTGCAACCCAAGCAGCTGCACCACCTCCACACCTGGTCATCATAGGGACAAACCCAAGGCCTCCAGAGCAGCCTCAGGAGCAAACCCCAGTGGATGACTCACATGCAGAGGTGGAAATAAAACCACAATTGAAACCCAGGGGCAGCGTGACTAAGGAAAAGGACCCAAAACCTTCCCACTAGATGTACAAGCTGCAGACTTAACCCACACGATCACCTAGGCAGACTCTGTCTGTGGAATATATAAAAGGATATTGAAAGCTCCCACAAAAGAGAATGCACTAGTTCTGATAGTTGCGGACATTGGAGGCAAGAACACAGAGGAATAGGACCAGATTAGAGTCTGAGCTGCCCCCACAGCAGGTCCAGAGATCAGCACAGTGTTGGGGGGCTATCCCAGGGAAGTAAGGTGGACTGTGACTCCAAGTGAGAGAAAGGACCCTGACAGCAGTGACTCCAGAAAACCATTTATTATTCTTATGTTTTGACTTGTTCTGTAGACTCTTTTGCTTTCTCTCCCACCTATGTTATAGTTGTTGATTTTACTAGTACTTTGAAATCTTATGAAATCTAATTAAGCTTTTGAGCTCTTTTTTTCTCAGTCACATTTTTATTATTGTTATAAACCTCTGCCTCTACGTTGGGCTTTTGCAGTTCTGTGGAGTTTTCCTTTTTTTTTTTATGTTTAATTTTTTAAACCTATTATTTTTTCTACTTTTATGCCTTTGCTTGCTTTTCTACTGTTCTTTTCCCCTTGCTGTTAAACTTTAATGTATATAAATCTTCTTCATCTACCTCTATTTAAGGATCTCATATACACCCATGGTGGATTCATGTCAATGTATGGCAAAACCAATACGGTATTGTAAAGAAAAATAAAGTAAAAATTAAAAAAAAATAAAAAAATAAATAAAAAAATAAATTTGCATATCAATTATTTCTTTTCTTTCTTTCCTTTCATCTCAACATATTTGTTAGTTTTATTTTTATTGCTCTATTCCCCACTTGACACCTTGCTTTAGTTTTGTTTTCTAGTTTGTGCTTTATTCTTAACTGGTAAATATAATTTTTGTTTTCCTTTATTTGTTGGATCAATTTATTATACTTTATTTTTATTGGACTGTTTCAATTTTGCTTACGGGTATATATGTATATGTATATATTCAATCACACTTTTTATTGTTGTTATAAACCTCTGTCTCTACATTGGGCTTTTGCAGTTCTGTGGAGTTTACCTTTTGTTGTTGTTCTTTTCTCTTAAAAAATTTTTTTAAACCTATCACATTATTTTCTACATTTATTCATTTGTTTGCCTTCCCTACTTTTCTTTTCCCCTTGCCATTAAACTTTAATATATATAAATCTTCTTTGCTGCTGCTGCTGCTAAGTCGCTTCAGTCGTGTCCGACTCTGTGCGACCCCATAGACGGCAGCCCAACAGGCTCCCCCGTCCCTGGGATTCTCCAGGCAAGAACACTGGAGTGGGTTGCCATTTCCTTCTCCATTGTGTGAAAGCGAAAAGTGAAAGTGAAGTCGCTCACTCACGACCGACTCCTAGCGACCCCATGGACTGCAGCCTACCAGGCTCCACCATCCATGGGATTTTCTAGGCAAGAGTACTGGAGTGGCTTGCTATTGCCTTCTCCGTAAATCTTCTTTATCTACCTCTATTTAACTTTTCATATCAGCTCATTCTTTCTTTCTTTTCCTCTCAACATATTTGTTAGTTTTACTTTCATTGCTTTATTCCCCAATTAGCACCTTGCCTTAGTTTTGTTTTCCAGTTTGTGCTTTAGTTAGTTTCATTCTTAACTGGTAGATATAATTTTTTGTTTCCTTTGTTCACTGGGTCAATCTATTGTACTTTACTTTTGCTGGACTGTTTTGATTTTGCTTATGGGTGTATATGTATATGTGTATATTCAGTCACACTTTTTATAGTTGTTATAAACCTCTGCCTCACATTGAGCTTTTGCAGTTCTATGGATTTTTCCTTTTCTTCTTTGTTCTTCCTTTTTTTTTCTCTCTCTCTCTTTTTTATAATTTTAACTTTTAATTTTTTAAAACTATTATACTTTTTCTACATTTACTCCTTTGTTTGCCTTTCCTACTGTTCTTTTCCCTTGCAGTTAATCTTTAATGTATATAAATCTTCTTCATCTACCTCTATTTAACTCTGCATATCTATTCTTGCTTTCTTTCCCTTCCTCTCAACATATATGTTAGTTTTGTTTTCATTCCTTTATTCTCCACTTGGCATCTTGCTTTCATTTGTTTTAGTTAGTTTCATTCCTAACTGGTAAATATAACTTTGGATTTTGTTGGGATGTTTCGACTTTGCTTATGGGTGTATATGTATATGTGTATGTTCCATTATTTTAATTATTAGTTGTCTGATTTTATAACTGTCATTTGTCTGGGGTTCATCTTTGGTTTCTCATTTTTGGGTATTTGTTTTAATCTCACTTAATGTCATAACAAACCACTTGTGGAATCTTCATTCCTGACCATAGATCAACCTCTGAGCCTTTGGAGTGGGAGCACTGACTCCAAGACCCCAGACTACCAGAGAACTAACCCTACGGAGTATCAAATAGTGAGAACTCACACACAGGAATCCACTTGAATACAAGACCCAACATCACCCAACCACCAGTAGCACCCTGGACAGGACACCTCATCTAAACAAACAAAACAAAAATACAAACCCAATCATCAGCAGATAGGATTATCACCTCACTCAGCCTTGCCAATCAGAGGAAAAACAAACAAACAACACCAACAGAAAACTCAGCACAAATCTCACTCTATATGAAGCTTACACAAACCACTGGACCAACCTTGGAGGGCAGAAACCAAAAGGAAGAAAGAATACAATCTTGAAGACTGGGAAAAGGAGATCTCAAACACAATAAGTTAAAAAAAAAAATAAAAGGCAGAGAAATACTACACAAATGAAGGAACAAATGAGAAGCACAGAAGTCTATATAAACGAAGAGGAAATAGGCAAACTACTTGAAAAGGAATTCAGAATAATCATAGTAAAGATTATCAAAAATCTTTAAGACCAAACGGAAAAAATACAAGAATCAATTAACAAAGAACTAGAAGAATTAAAGAATAAACATACAGTGACAAACAGCACAATTACTGAAATTAAAAATACTCTGGAAGAAATCAATAGCAGAATATCTGGAACAGAAGAATGAATCAGTGAGCTGGAAGATAAGATGGTGGAAATAAGTTCTGAAGAGCAGAATAAAGTAAAAAGAATGAGAAGAACTGAGGACAGTCTCAGAGACCTCCGGGACAATATCAAATGCACCAACATTCAAATTATAGGGATACCAGAAGGAGAGAAAAAGAAAGATATGAAAAAAATTTTGAAGAGATTATAGTTAAAAATTTACCCAACATGGAAAAGGAAATAATCAAGTCCAAGAGGTGCAGAGTCCCATACAGAATAAATCCAAGGAGAAACATGCCAAGACACATACTAATCAAACTAATAAGACTAAGCACAAAGAAAGAATATTAAAAGCAGCAAGGAAAAAGCAACAAGTAACATACAATGAAAACCCCATATGTTTGGCACTTGATCTTTTAGCAGAAACTCTGCAGGCCAGAAAGAATGGCAGGATATATTTAAAGTACTGAAAGGGAAAAATGTACAACCAAGATTACTGTGACTGGCAAGGATCTCATTCAAAATTGATGGAGAAATGAAAAGCTTTTCAGACAAGCAAAAGTTAATAAAATTTAGTACCACCAAACCAGGTTTACAACAAGTGTTAAAGGGACTTATATAGTCAGGAAACAGAAGAGAAGGAAAAAGATCTACAAAATCAACCCCAAACAATTAAGAAAATGTCAATAGGAACATATATATCAATAATTACTTTAAATGTAAACGGATTAAGTGTTCTAACCAAAAGACTGGATGAATGGATACAAAAACAGGGCCCATATATATGCTGTCTATAAGAAACCTACTTCAGACCTCAGGACACATATAGACTGAAAGTGAGAGGATGGAAAAATATAGTCTATGCAAAAAGAAAGCTGGAGTAGCAATCCTTAGATAAAATAGACCTTGAAATAAAGATTACAAGAGATAAAGAAGGACAAAATAGAATGATCAAGAGATCAATCCAAGAGGAAGCCATAACAAATGTAAATATCTATGCACCCAACATAGAAGCACCTCAATATATAAGACAAACAGTAATAGACATAAAAGGAGAAATTGACAGTAACACAATAAGAGTAGGAGACTTTAATACCCCACTCACACCAATGGACCAATCATCAAAACAGAAAATTAATAAGGAAACACGTCTTAAATGATACATTAGATGAGATGGATCTCATCGATATCTTCAGGGCATTCCATCTAGTTGCAGAAAAATACACCTTCTTCTGTGTATATTCTCCAGGATATGGAATATTCTTCATGATAAACATCTTTGGTCACAAATCAAACCTCAGTAAATTTAAGAAAACTGAAATAGTATCAAGCATCTTCTGGAGAAGGCAATGGCAACCCACTCCTCTACTCTTGCCTGGAAAATCCCATGGATGGAGGAGCCTGATAGGCTGCAGTCCATTGGATCTCGAAGAGTCAGATACGACTGAGCAACTTCACTTTCACTTTTCACCCTCATGCGTTGGAGAAGGAAATGGCAACCCATTCCAGTATTCTTGTCTGGAAACTCCCAGGGATGGCGGGGCCTGGTGGGCTGCCGTCTATGGGGTCGCACGCACAGAGTCAGACACGACTGAAGCGACTTAGCAGCAGCAGCAAGCATCTTCTCAGACCACAATGATCTGAGACTAGCTATCAACTACAAGAAAGAAAAAAAAAACTGTAAGAAATACAACACAGGGACTTTAAACAATACGTTTCTAAATAACCAACAGGTTACTGAAGAAATCAAAAGGGAGATAAAAAATTTCTAGAAACAAATTGCAGTGAAAACACAACTCAAAACCTATGAGATGCAGCAAAAGCAGTTCTAAGAGGGAAGTTTATAGCAATACAATCCTACCTCAGAAACAAGAAAAACATCGAATAGAAAACCTAACTTTACACCTAAAGGAACTGGAAAAAGAAGAACAACCTTCCTCACCCCCCCCCCCCCCCCCCCCCCCC
>SJYT01059855.1:114498-125069 GCA_006410635.1 Cephalophus harveyi
CCCCCCCACAAAATTAGAAGGAAAGAAATCATTAAGATCAGAGAAGAAATTCACAATGGATATTACTCAGCCATAAAAAGGAACACCATTGAATCAGTTCTAATGAGGTGATTGAACCTAGAACCTATTATACAGAGTGAAGTGAGTCAGAGAGAGAAAGGTAAATATTGTATTCTAACACACATATATGGAATCTAGAAAAATGGTACTGAAGAATTTACTTACAGGGCAGCAATGGAGAAACAATGCAGAATAGACTTGTGGACATGGGGAGAGGGGATTAGAGGGTGAGATGTATGGAAAGAGTAACATGGAAACTTATATTGCAATATGTAAAATAGATAGCCAATGGGAATTTGCTGTATGGCTCAGGAAACTCAAACAGGGGTTCTGTATCAATCTAGAGGGATGAGATGAGGAGGGAGTTTCAAAAGGGAGAGGCTATATGTATACCTATGGCTGATTCATGTTGAGTTTTGACAGAAAACAACAAAATTCTGTAAACCAATTATCCTTCAATAAAAATAAAAGTGAATGACTATAAGAATTTTATGGCATATAGTATACAGTAATATTCATGGTACAAATTGGAAACATTACATTAAAAAATCATGATGACAGGCTGATACTGTTTCCCCAGTTATGAGAGAGAGGCATACTCTACAGTAATATAATACTTTGAAAACAAGGTATAAAATAGCAAGGACATTAACACATTATGAATCTTAAGAAATATCTCTTTATGCCTATAGAAGGATAGGCTTTCCATTTAAATACAAATCTTGCATATGGTATTCTATATAATGAATACTTAGGAGATGATCATGACATGAAAATATCTCTTACAGTTCTTGCCGTACAGTATTAGATTTTCACATGAAGACATATAAACACAACATATAAGCTTATTAACAGCAGGATGATTATTTACTATTCATTAAGTGAAATGGACCGTATTAAAGGTCTTCATTCTCATAGTATTTACCGTGAGTAGTCTGAGGAGGGAGACAAAAAGAAAGTTAATCTTGCTGTGTCAGGGTAGCAAGAGGCAGAAGAGGTGGAGGAGTTCTAAGGGGAGCCAGGAGAGGCAGGCACATTCTGTGTATCTTTGTGGAAATACATTGTAATTTCTGTCTTTTTTACTTTTTCTTTTCACTAAAAATGTTTTAACATGGTACCAATCCTCCAGTATTTGCTTTAGTTTCATTGCTCATATTACAGAGGGTCCATGTTGTAAAAGAAGTCAAATGCAGTTTTGCATAATTGGAGCCCTTCTGACAGATTGTCTAATGTCAATTTGTTTTCTAGCACTGCTGCTTCTACAACTTCTTTCCCATCTAGTTCAAAAGCACACATCTTCGTCAAGTTGTCTTCTGTTAATTCCTCTGAATTTGATGTCTATCAGCTCCTGAATTTCTCCAAGATCTTTATCTTGAAACCCTTCCTCCACCCCCCGCCCCCGCACACTTTTTTGGATATATCCACGATCTCTCTCATGATTTCCTCGATTGTCTCTATCATAAATCCTGTGGAGTCATGTAACACATCTGAACATAGTTTTGGCAACAGGAATTTACTGTTTAAGGCTTAACGGCTTTTTAAAAAGTAACCATGGTGTCTTCAGTGATGCAGTCTTACCAGACTTTCATCATATTCTCTCTATCAGAGTTCTTTTCCATTGTGTTGATAGTTCTTTCCATAAAGTACCATGTGGAATAAGCCTTAAAGGTCCCTAGGGCCACCTGATCTAGAGGCTGAATTAGAGATGTTGTGTTTGAGGGGAAGTAGATCACTTTGATGCCTTCAATACTGAACTCAATAATTGTACTCACGGGGTTCTGGGTGGTCAGTGGCATTGTCCAATGCTAAATAATTTTAAAAGGCAGCTCCTTACTGGCAAGATACTTTCTAACTTCAAGGACAAAGCTTCAGTGGAACCAATCCAGAAAAACTGTTCTCAATTTCAGTCCTTCTTGTTGTCCAACTAAAAGATTAGCAGCTGGTGTTTATCTGTTCCCTTCAAGGCACAAGTGTTAGCAATTTTATAAATAAGAGCAGTGCTGATTGTAAACTCCATTGTATGTGCACAGGTCAGTAGTTAGCCTATCCCTCCCTGCCTTAAATCCTAGTGCCCATATCTCTTCTTTAGTAATAAATGTCCTGCATGGAATTTCTTTCCAGAATAGGGCACTTTTGTCTGTATTAAAAAAAAAAAAAGAACTATTCAGGAAGATATCCATTCTCCTCAATGACATTCTAATGGCATTTGGGAACTTGTCTGTTGCTTCTTGGTTAGCATAAGGTTCTCCTCCTATGGTCTTGACATAAAAAAAAAAAAACAAAAACAAAAACCTATTTTTAAAATTATTAAACTATCCTTTGCTAGCATTAAATTCTCCAGTTTTTGATCCATCACCTGCTTGCTTTAAATTGTCATGTAACTATTTTGCTTTTTCTTGACTCATATTAGAGTCTACAGATATGCCTTTCTTTTAGCAACCCTGCCTCCATATGAAAGTTACACTTTCAATATAAGATAAAAAGTATTTTGCATTTTCTTTTCCAATCTGGATCCCTTTTATTTCTTTTTCTTCTCTGATTGCCATGGCTAGGACTTCCAAAACTATGTTGAATAATAGTGGTGAGAGTGGGCACCCTAGGTGTGTTCCTGATCTTAGATGAAATGCTTTCAGTTTTTCAACACTGAGAATAATGTTTGCTATGTGCTTGTATATGGACTTTATTAAATAAAGGTATGGCAAGTTTTTGGAGAGTTCTATCATAAATGGGTGTTGAATTTTGTCTAAAACTTTTTCTGCATCTATTGAGATTATCATATCATATCATATATGCTTTTATCCTTCAGTTTGTTAATGTGGTGTATCACATTGATTGATTTGCATATATTGAAGAATCCTTGCATTCCTAAGATAAATCCCAGTTGATCATAGAGTATCACCCTTTTAATGTATTGTTGGATTCTGTTGCTAGTATTTTGTTGAGGATTTTTGTATCCATGTTCATCAATTCTATTGGCCTGTTATTTTCTTTTTTTGTGTGGTTTCTTTGTCTGGTTTTGGTGTCAGGGTGCTGGTAGCCTCATAAAATGAGTGTTTCTCCCTCTTCAATTTTTTGGAATATTTTGAGAAGGGAATGTGTTAGGTCTTCTCTAAATGTTTCATAGAATTCACCTGTGAAGTCATCTGGCCCTGGCCTCTTGTTTGTTGGAAGATTTTAATCACAGTTTCAGTACTTGTGAACAGTCTGGTCATATTTTTTATTTCTTCCTGGTTCAGTCTTGGAAGGTCATCCAAGAATTTGTCCATTTCTTCCAGGTTGTCCATTTTATTGGCATAGTTGCTTGTGATAGTCTCTTAGGAATTCTCGCATTTCTGCAGTGTCAGTTGTAATTTCTGTCACTTTTTGCAGATGACATGATACTATAGAAAATCCTAAAGATGCCACCAGAAAACTACTAGAGTTAATCAATGGATTTAGTAAGGTCATATGAAAATTAATACACAGAAATTTCTTGCACTCCTATAACAGCAAAAATTCAGAAAGAGAAATTAAGGAAACAATCCCACTCACCACTGCAGAAAAAAGAATAAATACCTAGGAATAAACTTACCTAGGGAGACAAAATACCTGTGAAGAAAACGATAAGACAGTGATGAAAGAAATAAAAGATGACACAAACAGGTGGAGAGATATACCATGTTCTTGGATTTGAAGAATGAATATTGTGAACATGACTACATTACTCCCAAATTCAATACAATCTCTATCAAATTACCAATGCCTTTAATTCCGAACTTGAACAAAACATTTTATGATTTATTTTTTATTGTTTTGCAAATTTTATTTTTATCTTTTTAAAAAATATATTTCAGGAGTACAGCATTATGATTTGACATCTATGTACACTACAGAGCTATCACTACCACAAATATAGTTGCTATATATCATCTCCTTCACCCAATTTACCCACTGTCCTTCATTTCCCCTCTGATAACTACTAATCTAAAGTAATGACAAACCTAGACATAGTGTTGAAAAGCAGAGACATTACTTTGCTGACAAAGGTCCGTCTAGCTAAAGCTATGGTTTTTCCAGTTGTCATGTGTGAATGTGAGAGTTAGACTATAAAGAAAGCTAAGCGCCGAAAAATTGTCGCTTTTGAACTGTGACGTTGGAGAAGACTCTTGAGAGTCCCTTGTACTTCAGGGACACCAAGCTAGTCAATCCTAAAGGAAATCAGTCCTGAATGTTCGTTGGAAGGACTGAAGCCAAAGCTGAAGCTCCAATATTTTGCCCACCTGTTGTGAAGAACTGACTCATTAGAAAAGATCCTGATGCTGGGAAAAACATAAGGCAGGGGGAGAAGGGGACAACAGAGAATGAAATGGTTGGATGCCATCCCTGACTCAATGGACATGAGTTTGAACAAACTGTGGGCGTTGGTTATGGACAGGGAAGCCTGGTGTGCTGCAGACCGTGGGGTTGCTAAGAGTTGGACATGATTGGGTGACTTGACAACTGCAATCACTAATGTGTTCTGTTTGTTTTTTTGTGTATTTTTGTTTGTTCTTTTGTTTTGCTTTTAGATTCTGCATATGGGTGAAATCAAATGACATTTTTCTTTCTCTCTCTGATTTACCTTAGTGTAATACTTTCAAGGTCTATCCATGTTTGTTGTAAAAAGCAGGGTTTTATTCTTTTTTATGGTTGAGTGATATTCCATTAGAACTATGGCTTTTCTTACCTTACCCTAAGTCTTCCATAATCTCTTTTTATATCCTCTCCTGCTACTGTCCACCTTTACCACAGTGCTCTAGGCACAAAGTTTTTGTTACTTTAACACAAGTAAGAGTGTTTGGGTGTTTGTCTTTTCCTTTTGCTTGAAATCTCATTACCAACATTGCTGAATTCCGCTTCCTCTACTACTTCAAGAATCTACTGAAATATAAGGATTTTTGCTGGTATTTTCTTGACTATATGATTTTTTCAAAAATTTATTTTTTAATTGAAGGATAATTGCTTTACAGGATTTTATTATTTTCTGTCAAACATCAACATGAATTAGCCATAGGTGTACGGATGTCCCCTCCCTCTTAAAACTCCCTCCCATCTCCCTCCCAATCCCACACTTCTAGATTGTTACAGAGCCCCTGTTTGAGTCATACAGCGAATTCCCATTGACTATCTGTTTTGCATATGGTAGTGTAAGTTTTCATGTTACTCTCTCCATACATCTCACCCTCTCCTCCCCTCTCCCTGAAGTCTGTTATCTGTTTCTCCATTGCTGCCTTGCAAATAAATGATAATCAGTATCATCTTTCTAAATTCCATATATATGTGTTATATATTTCTCTTTCTGACTTACTTCACTCTATTTAATAGACTCGGGGTTCATCCACCTCATTAGAACTGACTTAAATGCTTTCTCTTTTATAGGTGATAGGTGATAGGTGAAGTCGCTCAGTCGTGTCGGACTCTTTGCGACCCCGTGGACTGTAGGCTTCTCTGTCCGTGGGATTCTCCAGGCAAGAATACTGGAGTGGATTGCCATTTCCTTCTCCAGGGGATCTTCCCGACCCAGGGATCGAACCCGGGTCTCCCGCATTGGAGGCAGACGCTTTAACCTCTGAGCCACCGGGGAAGCCCTGAGTAATATTCCACTGTGTATATGTACCACAGCTTCTTTATCCATTCATCTGCCAAGGTACATCTAGGTTACTTCCATGTTCTAGCTATTGTAAATAGTCCTTCAATGAACAATGAGACACGTGTCTTTTGAAACTTTGGTTTCCTCTGAGCATATGCCTAGGAGTAGGATTTCTGGGTCATATGATGGTTTTATTTCTAGTTTTTTAAAGAAATCTTCATACTGTCTTTCAGGATTTGAAATAGCTCAACTGGAATTCCATCACCTCCACTAGCTTTGTTCGTAGTGATGCTTTCTAAGGCCCACTTGACTTCACATTCCAGGATGTCTGGCTCTAGATGAATGATGACACCATTGTAATTATCCGGGTCATGAAGATCTTTTTTTACAGTTCTTCTGTGTATTCTTGCCACCTCTTCTTAATATCTTCTGCTTCTGTTAGGTCCATACTATTCCTGTCCTTTATTGAGCCCATCTTTGCATGAAATATTCCCTTGGTATCTCTAATTTTCTTGAAGAGATCTCTAGTCTTTCCTATTCTGTTCTTTTCCTCTATTTGTTTGCATTGATCGCTGAAGAAGGCTTTCTTATCTCTTCTTGCTATTCTTTGGAACTCTGCATTCAGATGCTTATATCTTTCCTTTTCTCCTTTGCTTTTTGCCTCTCTTTTTTTCACAGCTATAAATCCTGAAAGATGATGCTGTGAAAGTGTTGCACTCAATATGCCAGCAAATTTGGAAAACAACCTTGGCCACAGGACTGGAAAAGGTCAGTTTTCATTCCAATTCCAAAGAAAGGCAATGCCAAGAATGCGAAAACTATCGCACAATTGCACTCATCTCACATGCTAGTAAAGTCATGCTCAAAATCCTCCAAGCCAGGCTTCAGCAATACGTGAACATCCCATCACTTCATGGGAAATAGATGGGGAAACAGTGGAAACAGTGTCAGACTTTATTTTCTGGGGCTCCAAAATCACTGCTGATGGTGACTGCAGCCACGAAATTAGAAGACGCTTGCTCCTTGAAAGAAAAGTTATGTCTAATCTAGATAGCATTTTCAAAAGCAGAGACATTACTTTGCCGACTACGGTCTGTCTAGTCAAGGCTATGGTTTTTCCTGTGGTCATGTATGGATGTGAGAGTTGGACTGTGAAGAAGGCTGAGTGCCGAAGAATTGATGCTTTTGAACTGTGGTGTTGGAGAAGACTCTTGAGAGTCCCTTGGACTGCAAGGAGATCCAACCAGTCCATTCTAAAGGAGATCAGCCCTGGGTTTTCTTTGGAAGGAATGATGCTAAAGCTGAAACTCCAGTACTTTGGCCATCTCACACGAAGAGTTGACTCATTGGAAAAGACTCTGATGCTGGGAGGGGTTGGGGGCAGGAGGAGAAGGGAACGACCGAGGATGAGATGACTGGATGGCATCACTGACTCAATGGATGTGAGTCTGAGTGAACTCCGAGAGATCGTGATGAACAGGGAGGCCTGGCGTGTTGCAATTCATGGGGTTGCAAAGAGTCGGACACGACTGAGTGACTGAACTGAACTTACTCCTTGGAAGAAATTTATGACCAACCTAGATAGTATATTCAAAAGCAGAGACATTACTTTGTTGACTAAGGTCCGTCTAGTCAAGTCTATGGTTTGTCCTGTGGTCATGTATGGATGTGAGAGTTGGACTCTGAAGAAGGCTGAGTGCCGAAGAATTGATGTTGTTCAACTGTAGTGTTGGAGAAGACTCTTGAGAGTTCCTTGGACTGCAAGGAGATCCAACTAGTCCATTCTGAATGAGATCAGCCCTGGGATTTCTTTGGAAGGAATGATGCTAAAGCTGGAACTCCAGTACTTTAGCCACCTCATGCGAAGAGTTGACTCATTGCAAAAGGCTCTGATGCTGGGAGGGTTTCGGGGACAGGAGGAGAAGGGGACAACAGAGGATGAGATGGCTGGATGGCATCACGGACTCAATGGACGTGAGTCTGAGTGAACTCCGGGAGATGGTGATGGACAGGGAGGCCTGGCATGCTGTGATTCATGGGGTTGCAAAGTTTGGACACGACTGAGCGACTGAACTGAACTGAACTGAAGTGATCCTCTCTCCTACTTCATTCCAGAGAGCTTAGCCTGCCTATCTGGAGGCCTGGGGTCTTCTGCTGTCACCTAGGGGTTTTTTTGTAGGAGTTGTTCTATATCTTGATGAGTTTTTGATGTATTGTGGGGAGGCTGGCAATATCCCTGTCTTACTCCTCTGCCGTCTTCTGCTCTCCTCTCATCATGCTTTTTATGTCTATTTCTGGGTGATTAGTGATGTTGAACATAGCCATATTGACCATATATGTGTGTGTGTTTCAGAAGGATTTTTATGCTATATTAAAAAACCACAAAATAAAAAAAGAATCAGTCAACATATGTCTTAGAAGTCCTTCCCTGTGCCCACAGCCATGAAGGCTGCCTGTTACCTTGTTCTCCTCTGTTCAGTCTGCAGTTCACTGAAGGATCGCTGGAGATTACTCAGGCTCTCGTTTTTAAAATCGAACTTGTTCTGCCCAATCCAAGACCCTGAATCTATCTAAATTGTAGAAACATATTTTGAGCACCTGTCCACCAAAATATCTCCCATTCAGATCATCAACATACTCAACCCTCTGGAATTCTAAAGATATTCATGCTGCTTCATCATCAAGTGTCGAGCCCGACTCGACAAGCAGGGTTTCCGAAAGCACGATACAGCAAGAGAATGAGAAATGAGACACAAGAATTCAGAGAAAGAGAGGATCAGGGGACAAACACTGCACCAAGGTGAAGGTGCCAAAACTGAATCCAAGCCAGCTTTATACTTTATTATAATTTCAGCCGTGAATGAAACTATAACTCATGTGGCCTTCAGGGCCAAAGAACAAAATGATCATTAACCATTGAACAATTAGGAAACGGTAATCAATAACAAATCAGTAACTAAGACTAATATTCTTATCTATAGATTTTCCACCAGATACATAAAACATGTGACTCTGAGATGCCAGTTGAGAAACAGTCTGAGGTCGGTTTTCCAACCCCAGGATAATATCTTGCTTTTGAGATTATGAACTGTTCCCTCTTGACCTGTTCCGAGTTTCATGCCTTATAGCATCCAGTTTGTCAATAATTATAAGTTTCTTTTGCAGCCCTTGCCAGGGCCTGCTTTTCTTTTATTCTTCCTGTATACTACCATCAGGGGTATCAGGAATTTCAAATATAACATATTTTTCAACTTTGCCATATTTTTCATACTATTCCTTGATTTCAACTTCCAAATCTTCATCCACCTTTCCTGCACCAATCATGTTATTGTGTGGGACCACTTTGGTAGGACACAAATATTTCAGTTAATGGATTTAAATCCAACTTTTTGGCTGAATCTTTCTTGATGGTGTCAGGCATATGCTCTTGCCATGCCTGCCCCCACCCCCACCCCCCACAACTTGCTGGTGGCGCTCAGGCCCTGCTGGTGCTTCCAAAGACTGTGGCCTTCCCAGAAGCTAAACTTCTGCATGATTTTATATGCTAACCTACCTCCATGTTGGTGAAGAAGGTGTTGCTGAGGCTGACTGGGGATCTGGGTTTGTCTTATTCCGTGTACACTGGGGGAGGAATAGCACCTTTGGAAGACTGTGAGCCAGGTCTTGAATCCTCTTCCTGGTTAAGTCTTGGGGTAACACTTTGTCCTTTTCTGTAAGAGAAGTGGATGGTGTGATGGCAGCTCCACCCATCTTGCTCCTCTCTTGGTCATAATCTTCATCAGAATCTGGTTCTGGTCACCTGGAAAACCCACTAGCTCTATGTCTGTCTTAACATTTCTTTTCTCTCTCTTCTATTTCCTTCTGTCTTTCCAGCTCCCACTGTATCTGTTGCTCCTCTCTTTGGTGCTTCAGTACTTTCTCATAATCGTTAGGAAACCTGGGCTCATATTCATCAGATAAAAGGATCAAACCTTCTGTGGAAAACAACCTGGGAACAAGGTTATTGAGTCCCATGGCTAAGTGCAGAGGGGGATCTGCCACTCATCTGAAGAATCACCTTACTTCAGGTTGATTACTGAACCTAAGATTGTAATTTGTATTGTCCTCTGGGCCTTGGTCTGAGTGAGAGCTGCCTTCTTCATCTGGAGCTGAGACTGAAGATTGAAAGTTTTGGACCAGCCTTAGGTTTTTGAGTCACTGGTCTTCACTCCCAGGTCATTGTACAGAGACACCTTCCCAGTTTAATGACTGTCCACCTAGCCAATGCTCCTGAGCCATGACTGCACACCTGGGCCAGAGCTCTGGGGACATGGCAGGCTGGGTGCCAGACTGTTTTTTAAATTAAATTGTTCATTTAAAAATATTTGTTTGTATAATTTTAAAATATATTTTGAATATTAACTTCTTATCAGACATGTCATTTGCAAATATCTTCTTCCATCCAATAGGTTGCCTCTTAGTTTTGTTAAAGGTTTCCTTGGCTATTAAAATATTTTACATCTGACTAGGTCCCATTTAATTTTGTTTTTGTTCTCTTGCCTGAGGAGACAGAGTACCTCAAAATTATGACTAAAACTGATGTCAAAGATCATACTGCCCATATTTTATTTTAGGAGTTTTATGGTCACAGGGTTGCCCTGCAGGCATGGCTTGGTTTCATTGAGTTAGATAAGGCTGTGGTCCTAGTGTGATTAGATTGACTAGTTTTCTGTGAGTATGGTTTCAGTATGTCTGCCCTCTGATGCCCTCTTGCACCACCTATCATCTTACTTGGGTTTCTCTTACCTTGGGTGTGGGGCATCTCTTCACGGCTGCTTCAGCAAAGCACAGCCGCGGCTCCTTACCTTGGAGGAGGGGCTGTTCCTGACCTTCAACGTGGGATAGATCCTCTAGGCCCTCCTGC
>SJYT01059859.1:683-91225 GCA_006410635.1 Cephalophus harveyi
GGAGATCCAACCAGTCCATTCTGAAGGAGATCAACCCTGGGATTTCTTTGGAAGGAATGATGCTAAAGCTGAAACTCCAGTACTTTGGCCACCTCATGCGAAGAGATGACTCATTGGAAAAGACTCTGATGCTGGGAGGGATTGGGGGCAGGAGGAGAAGGGGACGACTGAGGATGAGATGGCTGGATGGCATCACGGACTCGATGGACGTGAGTCTGAGTGAACTCCGAGAGATGGTAATGAACAGGGAGGCCTGGTGTGCTGCGATTCATGGGGTCGCAAAGAGTCAGACACGACTGAGCGACTGAACTGGTTTGCTTTTATTTTTCTTAATGATTTAGAGAAGTTCTTAGGTTTTTTATACCAATTCTTACTTGTTATACTTGTTAGAAATACCCTACCAAGTTTGTGGTGTTTCTCTTGACTGCTTGTTTTATCTTTCATCACACAAAATTATTAAATTGTAATTTAGTAGAATTTTTTTTCATGTTTTGTGTCTTTCATGTATTTAAGGTCATTCCAATATCAAAATTATATTCTTCTATATTTTCTCTAAATGTTTTATATATTTATTTATTGGCTGCACTGGGTGGCTGTGGATTGAATCTCAGCCCATGGCAGTGAAAGCAGCAAGTCCTAACCCCTGGACTTCCAGGGAATTCCCACTCTCTAGAAGTTTTAATGAGTTTCCCTTGTGGCTCAGCTGGTAAAGAATCTGCCTGCAGTGCAGGAGACCTGGGTTTGATCCCTGGCTTGGGAAGATCCCCTGGAGAAGGGAAAGGCCACCCACTCTAGTATTCTGGTCTGGAGAATTCCATGGACAGTCCTTGGGGTTGCAAAGAGTTGGACACTACTGAGCAACTTTCACTTCACTTCAGAAGTTTTAATAGTAGTATTTTCTACATTTAAATATTCCAATTACATGGACTTTATTTTTCTTCATACTATGAGGTAGGGATCTAACTGCATTTTTTTCTATGCAGAAAATCAACCTTTCTCACATGTATTGGACAGTGTATCTTTACCCATTGGTTGTAGTGCCATCTTTGTTACAAATCTGCTTCTGGGTTCTTTGGTTCACTTCACTGGTTAGGTTGTTTGTTTAAATGCAGACTTCTGGGTTTTAACCAAAGATTCTAATTCAACCCATTTAGAATGTAACCTACGAATCCACAGTTTTGACAGTAAACTGCATGGTTCTGATGGAACCAGCCCACAAACTACATTTTACGAAGGACAATCCTGTATTTGGGAAACAATAGATAATGGGAGAATCCATAACCAGGATTCCTCCATCTTTAAAACCTGTTCTTTTTCCCTGTGGTATCTGAAACTTTTATCATTCATAATTCAACAACCCATTTCAAGGCAGTTTGACTCACAGAAATCTAATCAGACAGAAAGTCTAAACCCTCTTTATCTAGCTTTCAGTTTAATACCAAGGAGGTGAGTACATCTAAATAGCTAACTTCCCCATAGTAATTAACAGTAGACTTACCTTCACTCGAACCACTGACAAAGGCTCTTTCCACGACCAAACTTGAGTCAGGCTCCTCTGGGTTTTTTCTGACGAGGTTCCTGGTCTTGGGCTCTGTCCTTGGCCTTTTTAATCCAGTTTTAGCAAAACTCCAATTTACTGAAAACTCCCCATTCTTAATATCTAATCAAATTTCTCATTTCTCCTCCCCATTCTTTAGTATTTCATCACCTGCCAGCTTCAGCAAAACTCCTGTCAAGCCAGAATCCCCTAATGCCTGCTGCTTTTTCTTAGTCATTTTACATCCACCAGTCCCCACCCTGCTCCTTGGGTATAATTCTTCACATGTCCTTGTTACATTTGGAGTGGCACTCCATCTCTCTCCCCTACTGCAAAACTCCATTGTAATAGCCCCTTGGAATAAAGTCTGCCTTACCATCTTTAACAAGTGTCTTGAATATTTTTCCTTTAGCATCATAGTCACCAGTGTAAAATTCTCTTTGTAGCTCTCACCAAAATAATGATACTGGTTCAATGAATAAACTTTCAGACATATGAGAGCAAAACACACGCACTAAGAAGGAGGGCAGGATTTGTTTAAAATAGTATTATCTCACTAAGCAAACTCAGAATGACTAGATAGATTCAACTGGCTCTGGCTGGTTAACTTAAGTACAGAGAGAGCTTAAGTAAAATGTTAAAGAAACCAGGGTAGAGTCATTCTTCTCCTTTCTCATCCTTTACTTCCAAGTCTTTCATTGGTTACCTTTATGCTTCATATTTATCATTTACCTCTGTAAACAGATAAAATAAAGAACTAAATAAAATTTAAAGAAACAATCATTACTGTAATCTGATAGGTAGCTGCAATATAGGTGTTAAGTTGATAAATTAGAAGTTGAGTACCCAACAGTTATACTTAATAGATTTTAAATGTAATATTTGTAGATACCATGTTAAAAATTTATAACTGAAATAAACTAACTCATTTCAAGGAATTGTAAGCAAGAGACAGAAAGCATAGATTATTGGTTTAATAAAACCATACACCCTCCAGCAAAAAAAAACTAATTTGGGGTTTGTATTGTAATTGACCTTTTTCTTCTGGATAAAACTGCACAGGAAGCCCCTAATCCTCATGATTCCTAATCTTGTTTATATATCATCTATCTACTTGGATTCTTACCTAACCTTGTTGGCATATGTTTTCAATATAGAGCTGCAACAAAGGAAAGCTATAATTACCAAATCTCTTCCTCTCAGCTATTGAAATAAGGTGATTTACAGAAATGCAGGATACCATAAACAAAGGGGATTTTCCAGGGCTCATAGAGCACAGCTTTCAGGAAGATGTTGGAATAAATACACTTTTTTGTGGCCAAGACCCTGGGCCTGCAATCCAAATAGATTATATGTTTCAGAGCCAGGTAGAGTTACTCATCTAGTCTCCATGTTCTGAGAACATTGCTTAAGCAGGAGGAAAATCACAGTATTATCCATACCTTCCTGAAGCTCGTCGGAAGGGACTCCGTTCAAATACAACTATTCATATCCTGTAGATGGTAGTGACTCCATTACCTAATGAATGATTATCCGGTTTGTAAATTTTCCAGATTTGTAAACTTCCTCCAGGCTTCAATGGAATCAGCCTCATGTGCAGGTGAAGTATGTAGGAGGGCAAAATTGTCTTAAAAACCAACCAAATCAGATAAAACTTCAAGCAACACACACTACTTTTAGCATTATAGGCACTGTGGGCAGATAAGAAAATGGCTTTTTTGCCTGAAACGGAATTTGTTTTAGACACGTGAACCAGTCTGACTTTGAACTAGTTTACAAAGGGCTAAGGATGCTGAGGGTTGACATGGGACATGTGAGCAATGATGGGTAATCAAAGGTACAAAGAGGGTTGGGAACGTGGTCTCGCCCAGTGTGAGATGGCCGTAGCAGTGGGCCTTGGGCAGTGAAGAGGAGATGGAGGTGGAGTTGTGCTAGAAAGAAATGGGGTACCATAAACATAGTAAGATTTGTTGCCAAAGGCACTCACTTTCCAAGTCCTCTAACTCAGCTTCAGCTCATCACATAAACCTTCCCTCTGAACCATTTCACTGCACAATAGCGTTTTTCCTACTTGATAAGAGGAGTGAAATGTGGATAAAGGATTGGAAAAGAATCGGAAGTGAGTTTTTTGCATTCCATGTTAGTTTATGCTGAAAGGGATTAGAAGAGGCAAGCCATTAACGGCAGTTTTCACTCGTGAGAGTGGAGGGCATAAAACTGCACACGCAGCTACAGAGCAGGGTGCAGCCGCGTGTTTCCACTTCACAGGTGTCTTTCCACATTTCATAGCTGCAGTCTGAACACAGCTGGTTTGCTGAGTTACGTGCCAGTCCAAGGAAGGGCCTAAATGCAAACCTCATTCTGGATGCGCAAACCAATTCACTAAACAAGCACTGCCTGCCCTGAGGGCCTCTTTTCTAGATACAAACAACT
Organism: Cephalophus harveyi; assembly: GCA_006410635.1. NCBI lineage: Eukaryota > Metazoa > Chordata > Mammalia > Artiodactyla > Bovidae > Cephalophus > Cephalophus harveyi. Next base: position 4,654 of record SJYT01059859.1, read on the forward strand.
GAGTACAGGAAGTGTGTTAAAACTAGGGCAGGGGCTTTCGTAATGAGCTCTCAGTGGTTCCCAAATCTCACATTATCTTCGAAGTTTGTTTAAAAAATACAGATTCCTGACAGCAGAAACTAACACAACACTGTAAATCAACAACATTCCAATAAAAATTAATTTTAAAAATGCAGATTCCCTAATCCTTAGTCCTCAAAAAAAAAAAAAAAAAGACTAAATTAGAATACATGAGTGCTGCACTCAATATGTCAGCAAATTTGGAAAACGAAGCAATGGCCACAGGATTACAAAAGGTCAGTTTTCATTACAAGTCCACAGAAGGGCAATGCCAAAGAATGCTCAAACTATAGTACAGTTGCACTCATTTCACATGCAAAAGCAAGGTAATGCTCAAAATCCTTCAAGACAGACTTCAGCAGTACGTGAACTAAGAACTTACAGATTTACAAGCTGGATTTAGAAAAGGCAGAGAAACCAGAGATCATTGACAAAATTTGCTGAATCATGGAGAAAGCATGGGAATTCCAGACAAAAACTACTTCTGCTTCATTGACTATGCTAAAGTCTTTGACTGTGTGGATCACAACAATCTGTGGAAAATTCTTTAAAAGATGGGAATACCAGACCACCTTACCTGTCTCCTGAGAAACCTGTATGCAGGTCAAGCAGCAACAGTTAGAACTGGACATGAAACAATGGACTAGTTCAAAATTGGGAAAGCAGTATTTCAAGGCTTGTCACCTTGTTGTCACCTTGCTTATTTAACTTCTATGCAGAGTATATCATCAAAATGCTTGGCTAGATGAATTCACAAGCTGGAATCAAGATTTCTGGGAGAAATATCAACAACCTCAGATATGCAGATGATACCACTCTAATGGCAGAAAGTGAAGAGGAACTGAAGAGCCTCTTGATGAGGGTCAAAGAGGAGAGTGAAAAAGCTGACTTAAAACTCAACATTCAGAAAACTAAGATCATGGCATCTGGTCCCATCACTTCATGGCAGATAGAAGGGGTTAAAGTGGGAGCAATGACAGATTTTATTTTCTTGGGCCTCAAAATCACTGCAGACGGTGACTGCAGCCATGAAATTAAAAGAGCCTGCTCCTTGGAAGGAAAGCTATGACAAAAAAAAAAAAAAAAAGACTAAATTAGAATACATGAGTGCTGCACTCAATATGTCAGCAAATTTGGAAAACGAAGCAATGGCCACAGGATTACAAAAGGTCAGTTTTCATTACAAGTCCACAGAAGGGCAATGCCAAAGAATGCTCAAACTATAGTACAGTTGCACTCATTTCACATGCAAAAGCAAGGTAATGCTCAAAATCCTTCAAGACAGACTTCAGCAGTACGTGAACTAAGAACTTACAGATTTACAAGCTGGATTTAGAAAAGGCAGAGAAACCAGAGATCATTGACAAAATTTGCTGAATCATGGAGAAAGCATGGGAATTCCAGACAAAAACTACTTCTGCTTCATTGACTATGCTAAAGTCTTTGACTGTGTGGATCACAACAATCTGTGGAAAATTCTTTAAAAGATGGGAATACCAGACCACCTTACCTGTCTCCTGAGAAACCTGTATGCAGGTCAAGCAGCAACAGTTAGAACTGGACATGAAACAATGGACTAGTTCAAAATTGGGAAAGCAGTATTTCAAGGCTTGTCACCTTGTTGTCACCTTGCTTATTTAACTTCTATGCAGAGTATATCATCAAAATGCTTGGCTAGATGAATTCACAAGCTGGAATCAAGATTTCTGGGAGAAATATCAACAACCTCAGATATGCCGATGATACCACTCTAATGGCAGAAAGTGAAGAGGAACTGAAGAGCCTCTTGATGAGGGTCAAAGAGGAGAGTGAAAAAGCTGACTTAAAACTCAACATTCAGAAAACTAAGATCATGGCATCTGGTCCCATCACTTCATGGCAGATAGAAGGGGTTAAAGTGGGAGCAATGACAGATTTTATTTTCTTGGGCCTCAAAATCACTGCAGACGGTGACTGCAGCCATGAAATTAAAAGAGCCTGCTCCTTGGAAGGAAAGCTATGACAAACCTAGTCAGTGTATTTAAAAGCAGAGACATCACTTTGCCAACAAAGATTTTTGTACTCAAATCTATGGTTTTCCCAGTAGTCATGTACAGATGTGAGAGTTGGACCATAAAGAAGGCTGAGCACCACAGAATTGATGCTTTTGAACTGTGGTGCTGGAAAAGACTCTTGAGAGTCCCTTGGACTGCAAGAAGATTAAACCAGTTAATCCTAAAGGAAGTCAACCTTGAATATTCACTGGAAGGACTGATGCTGAAGCTAAAGTTTCCATACTTTTGAACACCTGATGTGAAGAGCCCTGGAAAAGACCCTGATGCTGGGGAATATTGAAAACAAAAGAAGGTGGCAGCAGAGGATGAGATAGTTGCATGGCATCACTGACTCAATGGGCGTGAGTTTGAGCAAATTCTGGGAGATTGTGAAGTCAGGGAAGCCTGACTTGCAGTTCATAGGGTTGCCAAGAGTCGGACACAACTTAGTGATTGACCAACAACAAACAGGACAATAGTGACCTTTTCTGACCTCGGTCAACTAAAGCTTGGATTCTGTCTGCAGCCAAGCCCCTTCATGACTGTGCTTGTGCCCTTAGCTTAAAACTTCAGTTCTGCTGTTCCAGGAGACACTGCTTTGGGAAAGACCCCTGGTGTTCTTCTTACTCATCACACGTAATAAATTTTCCTTCTCCCAATCTGTAGCTTCGTTGTGTCCTTCAGCTTAATATCCAACAAGAGGCAACCCTAGGTTTCGGATAATAAATCGTCTGGAAATCTGATTTTCTTTGTAAATAAAACACCTAGTTTGTTGACTATTCTTATTCGATCCCCTCTGTAATTTTACAAAACTATTTAGTAATTCCACTTAACAGATGAAAAGGCTGAGGATCAGGATTAGGAAACAGTTTGAAGAAACTGCTGGTAAGAGCCTTAGTGGCATCAGATAAAACACCCACCATACCTTCAACAATGAACCCTATGAGGCATGTCACTCTGTCTGGAATCCATTATTCACTGAGCTATTTTCCTGAGAAGAAGACTGCTCACATGCATAATTTTGAAAGACGCAACAAGTTCTGGCGTGGTCTTTCCCATCAGAACTCCCTTTTCTCTCACCCATATTGGAACTAATGATGCCCCTTGTCTCTCAAGCTTGAAGATCTTAAATTCTCCCACATCCGAAACCTATCTGACTAAAGCCTTCCTCCCTCAGGAACTAGGTGTTATGATCAATAAAAGCTGGTGGGAGAAGGTGGAACAAGATAAACCTTCCATGCCCTCCCAGAGTATATTACCCTCCTTTCTGGTAAGGACCCCTCAAATCCATCCAACCTTCTCCAAAACCTTTCCATGAAGCTCAGGTATTAAGAGGCTTTTGTGTACAAAGCAACTTGCTTATATGGAATAATTCATTCTACCTTAAAAAAAAATAGACCTGCAATTGCCAATCAGCACTTTGATAAATGTGGGATAACTAGGATGAATACAGTTCCATCCAAAAGCAAAGAAACTTATGTTTTTGTTAGTCATGCAGCCTGATTGTAGCTTATTGTACATTTCCCTTTAGACTCCTTAAAATAATAAAAAGAACTTTCAAGGGTGGCTGGGATATCTTTCTAGAAGTAATTTTAGTCAAAGGAATAATTCTAACAGTGAGAATTTCAGACAGTGAAGAGACTATCACAGGCTCCAAAACTTTGCCCCAGAAACAACCACATACTGTGTTGTGCACCAGTTCTGCCCTGTATTAGTCACCAAACATTGCGGGGAAGACAGTGTAGATGGAGCTGTCAGAGTTAAAAAAAAAAATATTTGTTCAGCTGTATCCTCTATTAAAGGAAAAGAGAGAGAGAGATAACAGGGGCTTACTACTTGTTACAGGGTTCTCAAATGTTAGTGCTCATAAGAAACACCTGGGGAGCTTGTTTTTATTGTTACTATTATATTTAATTTTTTGGCTGTGCTGCGCGACATGTGGGGTTCCAGTTCCTCAACTAGGGATTGAACCAGTGCCCCCTGCACTGGAAGCTCAGAGTCTCAATCACTGGACCGCCAGAGAAGTCTCCTGAGAAGCTTGTTATACAATTATATTTCCAGCTGCATTTCCCAGAAATGCCAATTCTCCAGTCTGAGTTGGAGCCTGGGATTTTGCAGGTTCATCGAGTACCTCAGGTGATTCTAATGAAGATTTTTCCCTTAATTTTGTTTTAAAAATTCTCAAGCCTTAGGAAGTTTCCAAGAATAGTACAATGAACACCAGTATACTCTACACCAAGATCAAGGGTCAGCAAACAGTAAAGGAATACAGTTCAGACATACCTCAGAGATATTTCCAGTCTGGTTCCAGATCACTGTGATAAAACAATATCACCATAAAGCAAGTCACACAAATTTTTTTACTAGTGCATATAAAAGTTTACACTATACTGTAGTATATTAAGTGGGCAACAGCATTGTCTAAAACTATGTTCATTTATTAATTTAAAAACTTTATTGCTAAAAAATGCTAATCAGCATCTGAGCCTGCAGTGAGTACTGTAATCCTTTTCCAGTGGTAACATCAAAGATCACTGATCACAGATCATAACAAATATACTTTGTTAGAAAAAGTTAGAAATGTTGCAAGAATTACCAAAATGTGAAACCCAAGTGAGTAAATGCTACAGAAAAATGGTACCAAAAGACTTGCCCCATGCAGTACTGCCACACACCTTCAATTAAAAACAACAACAACAACAAATATGTGGGAAATGCAATAAATTGAAGCACAATAAAACAAGGCATGCCTGTAAATATTTTCAGCTTTGCAGGCCATGGTCTCTGGGCAACTACTCAAACATGCCATTGCCATATGCAAGCTATAGTCAATATGTAACAAAATGAGCATGACTGTCTTCCAATAAGACTTTATTAACGGATACCAAATATAAATTATACATAATTTCACATCATAAAATATTACTCTTCTTTTGACTTTTTCTAACATGTTATATTTGAAGATATGAAACCATTCTTAGCTCAAAATTAGTACAAAACCAGTCAAGGGGATAGGTTTGTTCAACAGGTTAGTTTTCCAGTTCTTGACTCAAGCAATTTTGATGAAAAAGTCTAAGCTTTTCTGAGGACGAATCTTAAATCTGTTATTACTTTCATAACCAGACTAATTACAATGTTCATCTTAGAAAAAAAATTTAAATGAATCTATGAAGTTGTTTTCTGACCCACTATTTGTTGGATTTTCAGATATTGCTATGGTTGATATTTTTGGATGCTCTGTAGGGCACAGTTCCTCATTCAGAAATCTTCATAGTTCAATCAGTCATTCTTTAATTTTATCATATAAAAGCAAAGTGTTGTGTGCCCTTCCCTACAACACCAAGGCCTAACTAGCATCCTTTTTTTCAGCTTCTCTCTCTTATCAAAGATAAATGTGAGTAAAACTTTCAGTCTTACAAATGATGCCAAGAGTCCAGCAAGAAATAAACAGCATTTTGTTTTTTGTGAGCAAGGGGCTGGCGATGCCTTTTCTTAACTTTTTTCCCTCCCTTTTTTTGAAAATGAGCTCCAGTCCAGAGTGTGCACTCATATTTCTAAAAGTCTGGATTATTACTAAGTTAAGACTAACTATAAATACACAAACCTGTTACCCAATTACTCCCATTCATGGTATTCACTTTAGGGGAATTTCTCAGGTTATTAAACTTGATTTCACAAGTATCTGAAAGCCAAACAAGAATTCTGGAGAGTAAACTCCAACCACACATCATGAAATCAACAAACACTGTCACAATGGAATTTAAGTACTTACCTACTACAACTAACTTTAAAAAAATAACACATACTTAAATTAAGTGCATACCTGCTTACTGAAATGCCTTTCAACTGAACTTATCCAAACATTACTTCATCCCTTAAGGAATGAAAACTTAAGTTATCTGAAGCATTTAAGCCTCTATCCATCACCACATTGCCCACCCCTCCTCCAAACCAAATATTTCATCTAATGGTAGAAGGATATGTTCTCTTCTGATGGAGCTGGAGAACACAGGAGTCATAAACCTCCTTCCCACTCTCAAGTCTAAACATCAGTTTAGTGGCTGCTTTGGAGTCCTATTCTATAAGACCATGAGCCTGCCATTCATCTTCTCACAAGCACTCTCTTCCAGCCTCTGAAGATAATATACAACATGCTGATTCAGGTGGAGAGGGAGAAATCTCACAGGAAAGACTTAAAATCCAAGTCTGTCGATATATGAGAAGGCCCTGTGTTTCTCATCAGCTGGCCAATTCATGGACGGCCACATTTCTGGAACTCAACCAACTGCCTCACCTGGTGGAAAATGCTTATAAACTTATAAATCACCTTTGAACACATTTTCCCAGTAGAAATAAAACAGACTGCAAGCTCCCAATAGCCTGAAATGTGTATATCAGCTTTGATAACCAGTTTAACAATTTGAAACAACTAAGGACTAAAAACGCTATCTGAAAGTTCAGACAATAGCAAAATGTTTTGTTTAGGGCTGGAAGTTCCATAAGCAATACAGGAATCACAAATAAAAATAGATAATTATAATTTTGTTTTTAATCACACAAAAAATTATAGATTGAGGTTAAACAGTGGGCCTATTATATTAGTGCAGTGATACCTAACCCTGGCTACATGTTATTAGCATCACCCAGAGAGTTTAAAAAAAATTCCAATGGCCAGGCTGCATCCCACACCAATTAAATGTGAAGCAGGAGCTGGAGTGGAGGGAACAGACCAGGCCATCATAGGTTTTAAAGCTCCCAAGCTTTCTCCAATGTGCAGCCAAAGTCTGCACTGACCTTCTGAAGTTACTTAGTCTTACAAAATCTACCTAGTGGATGAAAATTTCCTCGTTATTTCTGCCCATAGCTTCTTTACAGATGGGATATGGAATGAAAAAAAAAAAAAAATTGACTGCTTGCTAGATAGACAGTCACACACATACATGAAAAAATACATGCACACATATTTTTATTTTATTTAAATTGGGCCTTGACCATTAGCATATAAATCAGAAAAACTGAGTGCTTTAGAACTTACATATCCTCTTCAAATCTTTAAAGAACCAAACTCTAAAAATCACACATAAAAGATATTTGTCATAAAAAAACACACACACACACAAACTTTAATCACCTTGAGGAACCATGATCCAATAATATATTTAATAGGTAAGATTTCATTCATCAATATACAAAAAAGACACCCCAAAACCTAAACTTTGATTAAGACACGTACTCTTTTAACAAGAGTACTTACAGTTAGAAAGGTTTATTGGTAGCACTTTGAGGTAGCATATTTTGTAAAGTAATGGAAATAAAGTCACAGAGCTGCTCTGCAGTTTCTTTTGGACACAGAAGGATAGGCTGTTAGCTGTTGCTCTTGATAGAGAAGAGTGAATTTGTCTGTACTCATTGCCAAAGTCAGCCTGACCATATTCCTTGCTGTGGCCATCCCCACATTACACTTTATACATTGTGGGTTTAGGAAAAGATAAAAGCATTTCAACACCTCTTTCCTCTTGGTGTAGTGACATCCTGGCTGTGGCACCAATCTCCTTTAGCCACATGCAGTCCTCACTGGCAGGAGATGCACACACCCAGTAAGAAGAAAAATAGGGCATCACAGTGCCTTTTTTTCAGTGGGTTCTAACGATTTACTTAAGAGTGATGGACTCGTCTAAGGCTAAAAAGAGGTTTGTTTCTGAATATTCTCTCCTTGATTCTGGGCCTTAAAACTTTCTCCTGTTTTTCCTCTCCCTGAGTACAATATTTTGGGGTATCATTAAGTTTTTTGCAATTGTCCTGCCAGATTGGTGAGCAGAGAAGCTTTTTAAAAAAAATCCACACACAAAAACAAATTTATAAAACGGGTGCAGGAGTAACTCCAAGAACAGACTTCCTTTGTGCAAGTTGAAATGACACAAGCTAATAGTTCAAGAAAATGGTCTGCTCCATTTTTTAAAAAATGTAAATATTTAGCTCAGCTCTTGCATTTTTAAATACAAATATACAGTCAAACAGGCTAAGGATTAAAGCTGCAAAAATGGTCCCACCAACATCAGACCAAGGTGCAGGTCCAATTTTTGCCCAAATGTCACAGATTAAAGGGATGTCAAACCCATAAAAGCCCTTTTTTTTTTTCCCAATAATACTTGCTGTTTGAAAGTTGAATCCTTAGAAGGAATCAATATACAAATGAATAAAAATAGCACATGTCCAAGCAAAAAAGGGCATGAGCTGGGCCTGAGTTGCCACTTAAAACTCCATCATTCAGTATCATACAAAATCCTCAAAGGCTGCCTGGAATCAGGGCCCAAGGCATTCGTGAACATGCCAGCCACCCAGGTCAACTGCTGACGCAAAGTCAACGACACAAGTGGACATTAGACTTCAAGTATCCAAGGTGCTACAAGAGCTGGTCCTCTCAAGGACTCAGGCTGACTCTCAGAAGCTCCTCTTCCCTCACAACATCCCATTTTGTACAAAAGGTGAAGCACTGTTTATGGTCACTACAAAACACAGGAGTGGGACGTGAGGGATAAGAGAACTGATCTCTGAAATATACCAGCCTAACAAATACAAATAAATTCTTTAACATTTTGTACAACTAGAAGGTGCATGAGCTGGTATTCAAGCAATCACTTTAAACTCTTACTTTTCTCCCCTTTCTGCCTCAAACAGGAAAATGGTTCCATTGGGTTAACAGTGTCATTTTAAAATGCCATAAATTAAATAAGTTAGTTCACATTTTATCCCCCAGCACTTAAGTTACAGTTAAGTCTCTAATGTGCCTTTGAAGTTTGCTTCAACAGCTCCAGGTCTCTTCGGTGGATAGTGTCAGCTCTGTGACAACCATATTCGTCCAGCTGCAAAGGTATGAATTGTTCAAGCAGCCCAAGGCCCTGTCTAGCAGGGCTGGTATACAGCTTAGTCCATGATGGTTTAAAGTTTCCATTGAATCCCAAAAATATGGTACTCCCTTAAAAAAAAAAAAGTTCAATTTGTATCTCTACTAGTTTCAGGCAAGATAATGTGAAAGGTGAGGTGGAGGTGAGCGAAACAAAAAATAACAAAAAAACTAGACTTCCTTACCTCAGAGAATGAACTCTTACCACCCACCTCCTGCCCCAAATAACAAACTACATCCCAATACACTTCCTCTAACACTGTCTCCTGATTTAGAAATTATCTTCATAATACCCACCCCAGACTAACAAGCTCACGAAAGCAGGCTCATAGCTACACTCCACCATAAAAATGCATATGTTGCTGCTCTCTTAAAAACTTTATGGAAGAATGCAGATACAAACCTTTGTTATAAAGATTGGCTGGCTTGGCTAATCCCAGAGGTACTAATGAATCCGAAATATTCAACTGCTTTATCTGTCCTCTTGTGCTCAACAGGACAACTGACCTGTAAAAGTTAGAAAATCCAGAACAAGTTTCAATAATTCAACATGTGCTTACTGAGTACCTTTCTGAAGTAAATACTAGATAAAAGCACAACTCAAAAAACAAAAAGTACTCCACATGCCTTTCATCTTTGCTGTTACAAGGGTCTACTTCAATTCCGCACCTAGAACTTAACGTTTCTATTACAAGGAGGTCTCTAAATATAGGGAAAACTAGTGAGAGTTGGACTGTGAGAAAGCTGAGCACCGAAGAATTGATGCTTTTGAACTGTGGTGTTAGAGAAGACTCTTGAGAGTCCCTTGGACTGCAAGGAGATCCAACCAGTCCATTCTGAAGGGGATCAGCCCTGGGATTTCTTTAGAAGGAATGATGCTAAAGCTGAAACTCCAGTACTTTGGCCACCTCATGCGAAGAGTTGACTCATTGGAGAAGACTCTGATGCTGGGAGGGATTGGGGGCAGGAGGAGAAGGGGACGACCGAGGATAAGATGGCTGGATGGCATCACGGACTCGATGGATGTGAGTCTGAGTGAACTCCGAGAGATGGTAATGAACAGGGAGGCCTGGCGTGCTGTGATTCATGGGGTCGCAAAGAGTCGGACACGACTGAGCAACTGAACTGAACTGAACTGGGAGGGATTGGGGGTAGAAGGAGAAGGAGATGACAGAGGATGAGATGGCTGGATGGCATCACCAACTTGATGGACGTTGAGTTTGCGTGAAATCCGGGAGTTGGTGATGGACAGGGAGGCCTGGCGTGCTGCGATTCATGGGGTTGCAAAGAGTCGGACACGACTGAGCGACTGAACTGAACTGAACTGAACATCTTTACAGTATTAACTTTTCCATCCAGAAGCAGGGAGAGCCTCTCCTTTTACTCTTATCGTATATCCTTTAATAAAGCATTTCTTTTCTTAATATATTGGGTGCCTTGCATGACTATTGTGTTGCTCTAAACATCTGTGGTGAGCTTTATGTTCCAGATTGTTTTAGGTAAAGTGACTGACTGTGTTTATTTTCCAACATTAGGAAAAAAAATCTTTAGATACATAAAGAAAATTGAGGCCTTGCAAAGTAAATACCTACAAAGTAAATGTATTAAACCAGAAGATAGAGCTATATGTACACAAAGAATGTTACACTCAAAGAATATCATGACTTTATGGGACTTGTTGAGATCTGGTTCTTTAAAGTTTAAGGAGCGTAAGTGACCAGATCAGTTGATGATGATTCAAAAGCTACATAGGACTTTGCTCCCTGGGAAGCCCATGTTCCTCCCTTTGGGGTTTCATTAAATGAAAGCCTGTGTGTAAATCAATGTCCGTAGCAAAGCAAAGGGGGCAGAAAGGGGACTGAATTTATCTTCTTGCCTCCAGTCAGGGTCTGCCCAACACAAATACAGCAAGGTACACCTTTGTTCAGACTCTAACAAAGAAAAATGAATGATGCTAGGGCTCTTAAAAAAGAGATCACACACTCATCTGCTTAAAAAATCAATTTAGTCTTTTCTAGTCAATTCCAAGTGACCCAGGTGGCAACTTCCTATACCAGAGTCATAGCACAATGCTGTCCAAGGGTTCATCAGCAGGATAGACTGTTACAAAGGCAAAACTCAATAAAATTGTTTTAAAATGATAATGAGCCTTCTGAGAGAGTTGGGTACAATGTAGATCAGCTTAATACTAAGAAGTGGGATAACAATGATCCAAAATGTTGAGCTTTTCTCCTTCCAAGAACCTTCCCATCATTTGCAAACTCTTCTAACATCCAAGTCCTCATTTATCAATGATAAGCAACTTAGATCACACAGGCATCAACCTGAAACTGGGAAAGGAATGAGTATCCATCCTTCAAGAATCCTAAATACCCAAAGTAAAAAAGAAAGTAGAGAAGCCAAAACTCAGAGTTAGCCAGGTGTCATCTTTAAGGTACCTTATCCCTTATACAGGGCAAGCTTCACCTACCTTGGAGGGATGCTTGTTTTTAAGTATTCTTCCATGCGACTGACATCAGTGAAAGAGAAAACCTTTTTTTCTGTCAACCGGAAGGGAACACTGCAGGCATCCACAATCAGGAGGAGGACGCCCACACTTCGGAAGGGAAAGTCGGTGCCATTGATCTGAGAATACAAGATCGTCTCTGCTGTCATCACCATTTCAGTATCTTTCCAGCCCCTTTCCCTCTGTCTTCTAAACCCATGAATCAAAAATAATAATTCCAAAATTCAAACTGCATGTTCCATCGCTCTTCCTCTGCCAACATTTCAAATTGAGTCTGTGTTTTCATAGGCTTTTACCTTGACTGGTCTTTACTGATTGGATAAGATGCTCTAAGCAAGACATGGCAGCCTACACTCAGCTGAATAGGGTGACTCTGCAGGTTCAGGGCTTTCATTCTTATATACATACTTTCTCACTGGGGTCAGTTTACAACTCAGTGATCAGGTGATGGCCTCTATACTGAAGCTCAGATATTGTCACACTGGTTCAGAAAAAATATATATAACTGTATACAATAGGTATCTAGTCATATAGGTAGGTAAGTAGAGAGAGAGACTTCCTTAACCTACATAAACTCCTGCCCCATCAGAGTTTAAGTTTGAAACATCAGAGGAGGCAGATAGTTTCATCTGCTTTGTTCCATATATAGGTCTCCTTTAAAATCAAAATGGAAAACAGGAAATTTTACCAGGATTTAAGCCACAGGTAGTGATATCTTGTTCAAACAATTACTGTGAACTGAAAGTTCCAGTCGTTCTCTTTAAATTAATGGCTTGAGACATTTTCAAGAAAAAGGAATTCCAGATATACCCAAATCTCATAAATTCCTCAACCAAAAAAGGAAAGCAAAAAATCTTGACTGAAAAATGATTTAACACTAAGCCATAGGCACTGTTTCTCTTTAAAATGTGTAAAATTATAAACTATGTTAAAAGTTAACAAAGGAGAGATGCTCTTTTCATTATACCTGTCCTCACGTGGAGAAGTTATACTTAAATTTTATTTCTAATCACTAATGATCTCACAGGAATTCAAAATGGCTTTTTGCCTGTATTTAAACTGCTCTAGTCCAGAGAATAATTCTAGAAGCGCTTAATATATAGTGCCATTCTATATTTAGAAAGATTGAAAGTGACTCATTTTTTAAAATCTGAATACTTAGAACTGAGACACATTTGATTTAAAAAAAAAAAAAAAACATGATCTTTAACACACTCAAACTGTCCCCTTGAAAAGTACCCCCAAAAACCTGCTGCTTAAAAGAAACACAAAATTTTCCATAAAAACTAAAGCAAGGCCACATCCAGCAAAGACTTTTCAGGTAATACATGTGAAAAGTGTTGGAGGTAAACACGACAAAACACAGTCCTCTGTGACCTCTTTTACGGTCCCAGGCACGCAGTGACTCCAGCAATGGAGTCAAACAATGTCTGCAGACCCCAAGGAATACCCTACCTGAGATTGTTTGGGCAATACAGTATCTTGTTTAATTACCTAGTAAGCTAGTAGAGCAGAGACTCAGCACCCAGTTGCATCGCTTTGCAACTGACACCACCAGATTCCACACAAGGAGGCTGGGATGGGTTCTTCACACTGCTGACTTTATTGAGATGTTGAGCTAACAAACTTCCTACATAATGAATATACTACAAAATGAAGACATGCTAACATAGAGCAATAGGTATATATATATACGTGAGAAACCTTGGAGTTATATTTAAGTAGGGATCTTTCTTTCTTTTCCTTCCTTCCCTCCTTTCTTTCTAATTGTGGTAAGAACACTAACATGAAAACCATCCTCTTAAATATTTTAAGTGGATAATATATTATTACTGATTACAGGGAAAATGCTGTAAAGCAGATTTTGAGAGTTTATGTATTTTACTCAACTGAAACTTTACACCTGATGATTAATAACTCTGCGTTTCACCCTCATCTTAAGTAGGGGTATTTTCAATTCAAAATTACTAAAAAGTTCTTAATTCAGAGTTAAGTTCTGGCAGTGGACAATGGTGATGGCCACACAATATTATGAATGTATTTCATACCAGTGAACTATATACTTCAAAATGGTTAGGATGGTGAGTTTTATGTTATGTGTATTTTAACATGATAAAAGAGATTGAGAGAGGAAGGAAAAAAAAAAGATTTAAGTTTGTTCACATATATGTGAATTTGTAAATGTGTTGTCACCACTTAAAAAAAAAAAAACAGCTCCCAAAGAGACCACATGAGACTGAGCCCAGGCCCTGGCTGGGTATCAGTTGGCTAGATACCTCCTACCCAAAGAGCGCTTTATATAGATGCACTCTGGTCAACTCAGTTTTGGACAGGCCACATGCCTAAAGCAGGCTTCCCTGATAGCTAAGTTGGTAAAGAATCCACCTAAAATGAAGGAGACCCCGTTTCGATCCCTGGGTTGCAAAGATCTGCTGGAGAAGGGATAGGCTTCCTTGGTGGCCCAGCTGGTAAAGAATCCGCTTGGAATGCAGGAGACCTGGGTTTGATCCCTGGGTTCGGAAGATCCCCTGGAAAAGGGAACGGCTACCCACTCCAGCATTCTGGCCTTAAGAATTCCATGGACTGTATAGTCCGTGGGGTTGCCAAGAGTCGGACACGACTGAGTGACTTTCACTTTCACTCCTAGAGCTGATTAACCTTGCTGGCGAACTTGGCTTTTAGGCCAAATTCCAATACTGATACTCAGGCTAACGCTTATACTTCCATTAACCTACTTAAAGACAACTAACACTTTGCATTGTCACCTTCCTCACCTGAAAAACTGGGAGCCAAGCAATCTCAAAATAAGAGGCTGAGGAGATTTTAAAACCTTCACCTTCCATATTTTAAACAAATAACTGGGGAGCTTCTTTAAAGTTTCAAAAACTGAGGTTAAAAACAATTTCCTATGTATTAATTACCAATGACAATTTTTTAAACCAAAAAAACCTTTTCTCCTATAGAAAAGGAATCTGGGTCATCTGAATAATTTTAACATTTGCCTAAAAGTAATCAATAAACTTAACTGAGAAAAAAAATTTTAATAAATTTCATTTATTTAAAAATACATATGTTTAGGAGTATTTATACCTCTGTTGTATAGCTCACTACCAACAATAAAAATGTGATTAGAAACAAGTGAATGTTGTCAGAGATAATTTATGTTACCAGGATAGAATGAAAAAGTGAGAAGCTGAGGCAGTGCACACAGCAGATGGTACTCACAGAAATAACAGACACATCTCCACGCTGAGTCTCTGCTTGACTGGGTGACCGGAATTGCACAGGGAGGTAGCTTGTATGAGGATCACTTGTAAAAACCGCCTACATGGGGAAGAAGTTCCATATCTATGTTAACCTTCCAAAAAGATCCTTCAAAATAAACTCAACTATATCAAAGCCAGTGAATGGTTTTTTTTGTTTTTTTTTCTCTGAACTTTCTGTACATATTTCATGACCTGGAATTTTATTTTTTGATATAAGCTTTAATAGGAGAATGGCATGTTCCTCATTTTCTAGAGCAATCCCAGTTTCAAGTCATTGCAATCTTGTTAGTAAGATCAGCTCTCTAAATGACTATATAAATATGCTTTTATCTAAATCTTTGTAAACACTTCATGCAAAAAAGTCACAAATCTTTTTGAAGGCTCTTTTCAGACCAGTTATCCTCAATTGTGATTCAGTCACTCCAGGATTGAGGAAAGAAGTATAGATGACAAGGATTACTCTGTTTAAAAACTTTTAGGGCCCTTGTACACCACCAGTTTTATTTAAATTCCTCTACCTGACCTGCAAAATGTTCCACAAACAGAGCCACTATTCTATTCTATTTCCCATATTCTATCCACATTCAACATGCAGGGCTGTTCCCTCAGTTTTCCATTCTTCTGCCACTTGCCTTTTCAGATGCTGTTCCTTCCCCAAGAACACCCTTCCATTTTCCCTTCTACTTCAAGCCACTTTCAACCTCCAAATCCCACCATCTACCTCCTCCCTAAAGGCTATCTTCTCAATCAAAAGCACTCAACTCTTCACACAATTTAACACTTGAAAGTATATGTACTGAGGAATTCCCTGGTAGTCCAGTGGTTAGGACTTCGCACTTTTACTACCTCGGACTGAGTTCAATTCCTGGTCAGGGAACTAAGATCCCACAAGCCATGTGGTACGGTCAAAAAAAAAAAAAAAAAAAAAATATATATATATATATATTCTTATAAATCAATGCCAACAAGAACAAATAATCATGGAAGGAGCAGATAATCATGATGTTAAGTATCCAGAAGCCGAACATTTGCTTGAAGTCTCAGGTCTGAAGCCAAAAATTCTTGTGAATTTTCCTACTTATCAGATGATTAAATTATCTTTACAAATTCTAGTATTTCTTAAGTATAAATTATTTGAAGTCTTCTCAGTAATGAAGGACTTTCTTAACAAATTCAACTTGAGAATTAGGCTGGAAAATTTACTTCTCCACAAAGATTATCTGACAATTTCACTTTAACAGTCAAAACATTACACAGGACAGGCAAGGATTCATATAAGCTTATTTTTGTACCTGGTTTATTTTTTGGTCTGTTGGTTAGTTTAGTTGAACTGGAGTATAGAGGTGGCTCAAGGGTATAAGAGACCGAGACTGTGACAGTGAGTTGTCATCAGAAAAATAATCATCATATATTACTACAGGAAGCATAAATCCCCCTTCCTTTCCCTGCTCTTACTGCCACCAATGGACAGAAACAAGAAAAATTAGAAATAAGAAATAAAAGAAATATTTAGAGGTTTTCTCCCTCTTATTACAGTATGCATTTCTGTGGCAGTAAGAACTTTTTAAAAACTCCTCCAAGCCCATGAAACTAAAATGTGAATATTTATCAGAATCACCTGCAGGGTCTGTTAAAGCAAAGACCATAAGCCCCACTCCTTAAGTTTGTGATTGGGTAGAACTGGGTGGGGCCCAAGAGTTCAAATTTTTCACAAGTTTCCAGGTGATGCTGATGCTGCTGGTCTGGGGACCACAAGTTGAGAACCATTCCTCTTGACCCATATTTGTTTATATATAGATTAAATATTAATTAGGGCAATATTGATTTTGTACTTCTTTTTCTCCTGGAATCAATGTGACTTCCTATGGGGTTTCCCATGCCTGATTTTAGCTCATACTTTGGATTTACTTTTACTGCCAAGTTTTCTCAAGATCTAGAATACTGTCTCATTAAGAATATGTCACAGGAAGCATTTCACTTCTAGCCAAAGTCAGTTTGTACTTTTAATTATAGGTAAACATAATAGCATATGCTTCAAATTAATGGTTTTTCATCTTAAAGGAAACAATATTCATGAGTGCCTTGTCTAAAGATAAATTTCACACTGCCAAGAATACAGATATTTCCACATCACTGACATGTATACATAATAGTGATAATGTAAGGGAATCACAGCTGAGAAAGAAAAGATGACAACCAATAAATCCACAATGACCCAGGGCAAACTGATGTGTAAATACATTTTGACTGATTTTATTATGAATTTGGACTGGTTTGCTCCTTATGGTCATTAAATTCCAGAGTGGGCCAAAATTTAGGAGAAACCATTCAGTATTTATAAACTGGCAGCAAACATCATCAAAAAATTTACAAACAATAAATGCTGCAGGAGCTATGGAGAAAAGGGAATCCTCTTGCAATGTTGTGCTGTGCTTAGCCACTCAGTTGTGTCCGACTCTCTGCAACCCCATGGACTGTAGGCCGCCAGGCTTCTCAGTCCTTGGGGATTCCCCAGGCAAGAATTCTGGAGTGGGTTGCCAGGCCCTTCTCTAGGGGATCTTCCCAATCCAGGGATCGAACCAAGGTCTCCCACATTGCAGGCGGATGCTTTAACATCTGAGCCACAGAGGAAGCCCTGGTGCTTGCACTGCTGGTGAGAATGTAAACTGATACAGCCACTATGGAGAACAATATGCAGGTTCCTTAAAAAACTAGAAATAAAACCACCACATGACCCAACAATTCCACTATTGGGCATATACCCTGAGGGAACCATAACTGAAAAAGACACATGTACCACAGTGTTCATTGCAGCACTATTTACAGTAACTAGGACATGGAAGCAACCTAGATGTCCATCGACATGAATGGATAAAGAAGCTGTGGTACATATATACAATGGAATTTTAGTCATAAAAAGGAACGCATTTGAGTCAGTTCTAATGAGGTGGATGAACCTACAGCCTGTTATATAGAATGAAGTCAGAAAGAGAAAAACAAATATTGTATATTAATGCATATATATGGAATCTGGAAAGATGGTATTGATGAATCCATCTGCAGAGCAACAAGGGAGATGCAGACATAGAAAACAGATTTGTGGACACTGTGGGGGAAGGAGGACAAATAGACAGTAGGATGGCAACATAAATTTCCATATGTAAAATAGATAGCCAGTGGGAATTTGCTATATGATGTAGGTAGCTCAAATCAGGTGCTCTGTGACAACCTAGGGGGTGAGATGGGGTAAAAGGTGGGAGAGAGGTTCAGGAGGAAGGGGACATGTGTATAACTATGGCTGATTCACACTGATATATGGAAGAAACCAACACAATATTGTAAAACAATTACCCTCTAATTAAAAATAAATTTAAAAAATAAAATAAATGGGCAACACAGATGTTTCAGGGGGGAAAAAATGTGCTGACTGCACAGAACCTTTTGACTTTTTCTCTTGGACTAAACCCCACTTTTATTCCTTGTTTTACCTGACGGGTTCCACAGCCTTGACAGAGTCCTTTGAGCATGGACGGCATCGACTTGAAGGCTGATGGCTTTCTGTAATACTGGGGATACGCTTTGGCCATGCAGTTACTGATGTCTTTTGAGTCTGTTGCTGCCTGGATCTTGACTCTTTCGCATCCCTGAGATGAACAGTAACTGTGACCATCCCTGTGGCTTTTGGCTTTAAGATACAGAAACAGCAACCTGCACAAAACAGACCAGTCCAAAGGGTATTAGATTTTGACTTTCAAAAACTTACAAAAGTTCCTCAAATTAACTCATGGCCAGTGGGGATATTCCTCCAATAAAGTAATTTTTTTCTCAAAAGAAAAATAACTTATAAAACTAATAAAGTTGTTTCTCTTTCCTTTCTGTCCTCATAGGTTTCTAAGTCAAACACAATACCACTTTAGAAAATATCATGAAAATCTGATTCCGTCATTATGGATAGTATCAAAGTAAATTTCTGGTTTGCATAACCTCAATAGGTAATTTGGGAAGAAGGAAATTGGCTTGGCTCAAAAATTCCTTGGAAAACTTAATACTTATGTTGAGTTTAGAATTTGGTAAATTAGGGTGGTTTATTCTTTCTTTTTCTTTTAGTTTATACATTATTTTGTTTTAAAGCACAAAACTGGAATAACAACAGCAACTTTGAGACTTGTTTGTTTAAGGCCAAGATATGGTCTCAAATCAATTCCTGTGATGTATACTAACAGCAGATGAGCCTGGAGTCCTTCTGTCTATACTTTGGCCAAAATCAAGTGAAATGATCAGTCCCACCCAGTCTGAATTCTCCTCTAAAATGAATGGAAAAGCAACTTCTAGGCAGCAGTCCAATGTCTTGTCAGCAAACTTAGGCCTTCTAAACCAAAGGAAGTCAAGATTCTAAAAATGACTTGAACTGTGATTGATTACTGGAGTTCACGAGTTCACATTTTAAAATGAAGTCAACAAACAATACAAAGTTGAGATTCTGAGGTGAAAATCAGCCACTGTTCCAACATCTAGTAATTTTAACATATACATAAGGAATGATAGGGATCTAATTAGGCATGTGCCTTTTGATATATAATTAAAATCATCAAAATGAACAGAACTAAAAAGAACTAATTTGAACCTCAAAGGCTGAAAGGTTCTAGAAATACCCAGATGAAGCAATACTTCCTTATCATTGTACATATTAACCATTTATTTGTGATCACCAGAATGTCCTTACAAATTTGGGCCTTACATTTATTTTTGTAGAAAATCAACTGGGAATGTGGCTGTTCTGTCATCAATAGAATAAAAGTCTAACTAGGTTTTAAAAGGTTTTAAAAGTCCAACTAGGTTTTAAAATTAGAAGTTAAGCATAAGAGAAAATGATACAAAAGGATTTAAGCTAATCACACTGGCTGCTGCACCAGCCCTGGAGGGCAAATGATTTGCTTCTTACCCAAAGGTTAACAAGGCAATTGAGTGAACTCCAACCTCATTCCCCCACAGTCAGTATGGCCACCCTTCTCTTTAATCCAAAATTTTCTTTCCCCAAACATGCCATGCCATGTTTTTCATGCCTCCATGCATTTATCCATACTGTTCTTGGAACACTTACTCATCTCCTCCTACACACTCCTCAAGAGTTAGCCCCAGTGTCACCCTCGTGGGTTGTCACTGACCACCCAAGGCTGAACTTGTGGATTATCTCAAAACGCACACTATAGGACTTAGAGCATTTAAACCTTTCACCCTCTAATTACTTGCTTTACATGCCCACATCCTTCAGTGGACAGTGAATTTGCAGAAAAAAATGCATCTTATTTACATGAGTATCTTTATAATATCTAGACAATGGCGTGGAGTAGAAATGTCAACTTAAGGAATGGATATTGGAGGAGCATGCTACTTCTGGAAGAGTACAGGAGATTAAGCCTACCATAACCCAAAGGCTGAGAGACTGTAACTGGATAAAAGCAGACAAAGCCAACAGGACCCCAGATGAACAGGATTAGAATTAAAAAGTGGAAAGATGCAGCCTAGAGAAAGTTGAAAGCAAATATGCCATGGTTACTCAGTGTTTTTTGGTTTTTTTTTAAACCCAAGGTCAACTTGAGAGATAGCCTTAAAGGAAGAGAAAAATGAGCTTTTGCTAAAATATGAACTATATCATATGGAAATCATCATCTTTAGAGTTGTTATGGAAAACATTATTTTAATTTTCAACTGGGCCTACTGGTTCTTTATTGACAAGGATAATTTCTGTCTCTAAATTGCCTTAATAGGTATACGGCAAACATCTCACTCGATTCCTATTGCCAACTGTAATTATGAGTCATTCTAGTTCTCCTTAAACCTCTAATGGTGATGAGCAGAGAATTACCCACATCAGCTGTTTTTCTAACTAGCCGTCACATCACAGCCTATTCTTAGTTACACTGAAGAACTAGTAATTTCACCATTAAAGAAAAGCAAAAATTTTCGTTCACTGGTTGCCCTGAATTACCCCGTGCTGGAGTCAAAATAGAATTTCCTCTCAGACTGCTTCTTCTGCAATTCCTCCAGTGAATGCACAGGCTCATACTCTTCCATTTTGGATAACGAGCCATTATGCCGCTGTAAAAAGCCAAAGGTAACCTGAAAACTTGTGTTTGATGGATAGCAGAGACCAACTCGAATCCAGTCATTCCTATAAAGGAGAGACAATAAAAACACAAGTCCACATTTGAGCCAATATCTTTTGAGTATTACAGCATATGTAAATTTTAGCCATGATATTCTCCTTCTTAAATTTCTACTGTGTATGGAGCCACTAACAATGAAAGTCCTGAACCCTAACACACATAAGTTATCCACCTTGCCATGTTACCCTTCTCTCCTCATATATTTACAATGATATGGCTTAGAAAAATCTTGTTTGCAAGAAGATTTCAGAGAATGTGGATAGACATTGGATAAAATGTACTCAGATACTGTGAGCATATGTAAATTTTAGCCATGATATTCTCCTTAAATTTCCTCTGTGTATGGAGCCACTAACAATGAAAGTCCTGAACCCTAACACACATAAGTTATCCACCTTGCCATGTTACCCAGATTTCTCTCCTCATATATTTACCATGATATGGCTTAGAAAAATCTTGTTTGCAACAAGATTTCAGAGAATGTGAATAGACGTTGGATAAAATGTACTCAGATACTGTAAAACTCAGATAATAAAATTAAATGAGATGGTTGGGAATGGGTACACTAAGATGGAATAAACACTAATAGTCTGATTGTGGAAATCTACACTGCCAAAAGTTTTCCAAAGGATTTTTTATTCATAAATATATTTGTATCTTTTATAATAACACTAGGATAAATTCCTACTGGCAAAATTGCCAGTTGCTGTTTTTGTTGTTGTTCAGTCACTAAGTTGTATCCGTAACCCACCAGGCTCCTCTGTCCGTGGGATTTTGCAGGCAAGAATACTAGAGTGGGTTGCCATTTCCTTCTCCAGAGGATCTTCCCAACCCAGGGATCAAACCCACATTTCCTGCTTGGCAGGCAGATTCTTTCCCACTGAGCCACCAGGGAAGCCCTAGAATTGCTAGAGATAAAGGTATATGCATTTTTAAAGTCTTTGATAATATTACCAAATTGCAATAGTGTTTTTTCTTACCTAAAGTTCTTGGATATAAAATTAATACTCTTCGAAAACCATTAAAAATATTTCTTTTTTTATCATTTGCTTTTTTCTGATGTTCTTTAAAATCGTGGTAAAATACAAAATTTGCCATGTTCGACATTTTTAACTTAACAGTTTAGCGGCATTACGTACATTCACAAGGTTGTACAACCATCACCACTATTCATTTCCAGAACTTTTTAATCATTCTAAAGAATTTTAACACAATATGTAATGAGGATTTAAAACTGTTCACACAAATTTCACTCAGTAATCCCACTAAAGAATTAGAAGCACAGACTAAAAATAAATAAGAAAAATGTTTTATCCAGTATTATTTGTAATAGCAAAAGGGGAGGAGGAACAGGAGAAAAACAATCTAAATGTTCATGGGGGAATGGAATAGTTAAATACATTTTGGTATAAGATACACTCAGAGAATCTTTGAGGGTGGAAAGAGATGAGAACCCTATACACATTTATAATGCCTTACTTTGATTAGAAGAATTATAAGTTATTGCAGTTTTCTTTATGTTTTTCTGAATTTTCTTAGTTTGTGCAATAAGTATAGATTTATAACTTTTAAGCTGTTATTTTCAAAAGTGCCACTACGACAAAATCCATGATCTCTCTATAATTATCTTAAACATGGGGAAAAAAACTTACATCTCCTCCTCTTGCCTCTGCCCATGATATAATTTTTACAAACTTTTAGATGATTAAACAAGGAAAGTCTGACTGAATTTCGAGCCCATATGGACTTTTGAAACTTCTGGCTCAGCCCTTTTTTCACTTTAAAATGTTTTTTACTTGCTCAGTATTTATTCAAAACATTATGTTTGGTATGTACAGAACCCTATTTACCTTTTGACTGTAATATCTCACCCTCAGGTTCACAACCTGCCAGCTATAACTTTTTGGACTGGTGATCACTCTTTGGCATGTCTCCCCGACCCTCTCTGACAATCATTTGTTCTTTCATTGACTTCTAGGTAGCTCACAGATGGGAGTGATATGATCAGACTGGCTTTTAAAAAGAACTACACCCTGAACACAATGTGGGCCAAGGATTGGAAGTGGGGGGAGGCGGGGAGACCGAGTAGGAGGCTGCTGTAGGGATCTAGGTGAGATGATAATAACTTAGTCACAAGCAGTGAGGGTGGCAAGAGTGAAGAGATTTGAACAATATTAAGGAGACCGGACCAACCGGGCTTGGCCACTAATAGGATGGAGAAATGAGAGAAAAGAAAGAGCCAAAGATGAGTCCTGAGTTTGTTTTCTTTTTTTGACTTGGTTGACTCAGTAAGTGAAGGTGCAGTTCTTTGGCAGCAACAAGTATTACAGGAAAACAGTAATGGCTCAGTTTAGAGCATATGCCAGAGGCCTAACATCTCAGAATAAGAGCATCTACCCTATGTTCTTGAAAGTGGCCTACTTAGAGGCAAATTCTTATATGATCTACGTCCATTTCTGTTCATTTCAGTTAGTACTTTAAGAGAGTTCTGACAAGTCAAGGTTTATGACCAATCAGTTGAACAAACCATTTCAATTTTTCAGGGACATATCTGAGCAGTTTCATGGAGTCCCTTGGTTTAACCACCACACATATCTAGACAGTCCCAGTTCTGGTTTCTAGTCTCATCTCTGTCACTTCCCTAACCTAGGCCCCCATGGCAATCAATACATCAGTCTTTGAGCAGAACTAGCCCTTTACCAACTCTGCTGCTTTTGTAACAAAATGATTGCTTACTGTCACTTCCTCAGTGTAGCCTGGCCCAACTCCCTTATGCAGAATAATTGCTCTTATCCTTTGTCCATTAAAAAAACAGTACTGGCTTATTTACTTAAATTTTGTTCTACCTGTATACTGTGAGCTCCTAAAGGACAAATATTTCTCTCAGTCATCCTTATATCAACTGGCACTCAGTAAACGTTTAAATAAATTAAATAATAAATTAATTAAATAAATAAACAGAGGTTTTGATTAAAAGTAATACTATGAGAGCAGACAATTGAGAAGTCAAGAGGGAACAGAAAGATGCTCTCACACACAGGCAGAGGTGCAAAATATCTGGCATTCAGGCCACAATTTTCCACTCTGTGCCCACTGATGACATGAATAATCAATCATACCACTCTCTTCTGTCAAGTCTAAACTTGGCCTCAAAAACCTTTTTACTTTCTAAGTAACCAAGTGCTCAGTTGGAACACCAGATAAAAATGTCTTCCTATCCTGAGGTGAGGTGAAGTCACTCAGTCGTGTCCGACTCTTTGTGACCCCGTGGACTGTAACCTACTAGGCTTCTCCGCCCATGGGATTCTCCAGGCAAGAATACTGGAGTGGATTGCCATTTCCTTCTCCAGGGGATCTTCCCGACCCAGGGATCGAACCCAGGTCTCCCGCATCGGAGGCAAACGCTTTAACCTCTGAGCCACCAGGGAAGCCCTTTCCTATCCTAGTTATGGAGAATTAAAGTATTCAGCACACAGTATTAAAATCTACTGTTGGGGAATTCTCTGCCAGACCAGTGGTTAAGACTGGTGCTCTCACTGCTGAGGGCCCAGGTTTGGTCCCTGGCCGGGGAACTAAGATCCCATATTTCCACATACAAGCCACATGGCACAGCTAAAAAAAAAAAAAAAAAAAAATCCTACTGCTAAATGGCTTTCTGCAATACCTTGGCCATAGAGAAAAATACATGCTTTTAAAAGGAGAGGATTTAACCTCTGCTGCTGCTGCTGCTAAGTCGCCTGTCGTGTCCAACTCTGTGCGACCCCACAGATGGCAGCCCACTGGGCTCTGCCATCCCTGGGATTCTCCAGGCAAGAACACTGGAGTAGGTTGCCATTTCCTTCTCCAATGCATGAAAGGGAAAAGTGAAAGTGAAGTCGCTCAGTCGCGTCTGACCCAGCGACCCCATGGACTGCAGCCCACCAGGCTCCTCCATCCATGGGAGTTTCCAGGCAAGAGTACTGGAGTGGGATGCCATTGCCTTCTCCAGATTTAACCTCTATTATCCCTTAATTCCATCAATATAACATATATAGCCTTTTCACAGGAGGAACAAAGTACGTAAAGCCGGCATTCTTTACTTGCTACAAAGGAGATAGGTTATTATTTTTCTCCACTAAATTACTACTTGCTCAACTATTTGAAATAACAGTAACAGAAACATACTTGTTGAAGTTTATGAGGTATAGAAAAGCAATCTTGGGTGCTGGCCCATTCCAGTGGATGGTGTAGCCCTTCTCCAGCATGATCACAGGCTGGTACTGTGAGAAAGCTGCCTTCTGGTTAATTCCTCGGAGCACCATAGGATAGTCTGGATACTCATCTCGTGTGATAGTCATAGTCAGATTCGGAGTGCTCCATGTCTGCACATAGACCTTCAAAAAATAATTAAGAATTAAAGAAAAGAGAATGAAAATTTAAATAGCTAAAAAAACATTGCCAGCAAAAGTCAAGTGTCTCTACTTTCAAAAGAGAGATTCTATGATCTGTGCCAGACAAAAATGAGTAGTAGCCAACTTCATCCTAAGCTCCACTTACAATGAAGCCTACTTAAACTGAAATGGCAAAAACAGACCATGTGCTCTGCTAGCCAAGATCTTCATCATCTCTTCCACAACAGGCCAGCTTATTCATCAGAATATAAAACCTTTGTGGTTTATATAGCTTGTCAAAGAAATCCCTCAAGTACACATATATAAAAAATCCCTCTGAAGTACACACATATATAAAAAATTAGTAAATTAATGTGAAAACTGATACCCTCTAGCTAAATCTGAAAGGCTTTCCTCTGAAATAAGAGGTGGAAATTTAAAATATCTTAGAGCTTTGACTTTCTATTTTCCATGACCTGCATCAGCCCAAGAAGTCATTTTTCACCCATTAAAAACAAAAAAGTTATAAAGTGTTCTGCAAAAACTGGAAAAACGTATTAAACTGAGGCAAATTTGAAAGCCCTGAGTTTATTCCTGTGGCATTTGGGCCCCATGCTACACCAAAACAAAATCTTCCCCAAATGCATCCTCTAAGGAACAAACCTCAGAACAATTTCCTAAAACAAATCAGCATCTGTAACAGAATTCCCCAGAAGTATCAAAACATCTGCAGAATGCTGCATTTAATCCACAAGACTTCTCTGTTTTCTGTTTCTCTATTCCACAGTTTTGTCCATCAGTTCAGTTCAGTTCAGTCGCTCAGTCGTGTCCGATTCTTTGCGACCCCATGAATCGCAGCATGCAAGGCCTCCCTGTCCATCACCAACTCCCGGAGTTCACTCAGACTCACGGCCATCGAGTCAGTGATGCCATCCAGCCATCTCATTCTCGGTCGTCCCCTTCTCCTCCTGCCCCCAATCCCTCCCAGCATCAGAGTCTTCTCCAATGAGTCAACTCTTCGCATGAGGTGGCCAAAGTACTGGAGTTTCAGCTTTAGCATCATTCCTTCCAAAGAAATCCCAGGGCTACTCAGAACAATTTCCTAAAACAAATCAGCATCTGTAACAGAATTCCCCAGAAGTATCAAAACATCTGCAGAATGCGGCATTTAATCCACAAGACTTCTCTGTTTTCTGTTTTTCTATTCCACAGTTTTGTCCATCAGTTCAGTTCAGTCGCTCAATTGTGTCCGATTCTTTGCGACCCCATGAATCGCAGCACGCAAGGCCTCCCTGTCCATCACCAACTCCCAGAGTTCACTCAGACTCACGGCCATCGAGTCAGTGATGCCATCCAGCCATCTCATCCTCTGTTGCCCCCTTCTCCTCCTGCCCCCAATCCCTCCCAGCATCAAAGTCTTTTCCAATTAGTCAACTCTTCGCATGAGGTGGTCAAAGTACTGGAGTTTCAGCTTTAGCATCATTCCTTCCAAAGAAATCCCAGGGCTGATCTCCTTCAGAATGGACTGGTTGGATCTCCTTGCAGTCCATAGTGATTCCTTAATTAAAAATTCTTTGAGCCAGGAAGTCTTAACTTTCATTTGTGTTTGACTATTTTGATATAACTCTTCTCTACTGACACCATGTAAAGATTAAAATACAGATAGGAAATATATAGTTTGAGACTGATTGTCTTCCTTTAAATATATATGATTAATATATATTTACTTATTATTTATTTAAATGTTTACATGCGACCTGTACTTCATTACATGGGGTTGACCAAAAAGTTCTTTCAGGATTTTTTCATTACATGGCAACAGAAAAACCCAAATGAACTTTTTGGCCAACCCAATAATAGGTTATATAAAGGTTATATATAAAATATAATAAAATACACACCCCACCCCAAACACATATCTATAACCTGCCTTTTTACAAATCCAAGGATTTGAGGTGGCACATGTTCCTTATGAGGGCTTCCCTAGTAGCTCAGCTGGTAAAGAATTCACCTGCAATGCAGGAGACCCTGGTTCAATTTCTGGGTCAGGAAGATCCCCTGGAGAAAGGGTAGACTATCCACTCCAGTATTCTTGGGCTTCCCTGGTGGCTCAGTCAGTAAAGAACCTGCCTGCAATGTGGGAGACCTGGGTTCGATCCCTGGGTTGGGAAGATCCCCTGGAGGAGGGCATGGCAACCCATTCCAATCTTCTTGCCTGGAGAATCCCCATGGACAGAGGTGCCTCACGGGCTACAGTCCATGGGGTCACAAAGAGTCGGACACGGCTGAGCGGCTAAGCACAGCACAGCATGCTCCTTATGATACCACCTTTCTTCTTGAGTACCTTTATCCTTGGGTCAGCAAAAAGCAGACATTCCATTAAAAATATTTACAAATAGCTAAGTAATGATTATTCTATCTTGAGATCCAGTTGTTTCTAATTTTTGTAAAAATGTACAGTATTATATATCACCCAAGGAACAACAAATCGCTGTAGCTCTGGGCTCCCAGCCCAAATTTCAAATCCCCAGGAGAAAATTTCTATCTTACCATTCCCAGAGCCTCGTGGGCAGGATTAAACAAACAAAAACAACAAAAAAAATAGAATTACTACTTTGCTTTGTAAGACAGAAGTATCAGGTTCACATTCTCAAGTATATGAAATTCAGATTACAGAGACATTTAAAATAAAATATAAAGTCTTCATTAGTGAATACATACCACATTAAGAAAGACAAACAGATACATGTTCCTTTGAATACACATGGCTAGCAATTTACCTACAACTGTAGCTATTAAAGAATTTAAAAGCTTCTTATTTTTGTTTTAATTCTCGAATTTCTACATCTTCTTAGGCATTAATGAGTCTACTTAATTTTAGAGGGCAATTCTGGTTAAGAATAAAATGAATGAAAAAATAAATCACATTTTTAACCACATTCTTTTCTTCTTTATTTTTTACTATAATTAATTCTCCATCCTTTCCTGGTCCTTCCTGAAACTCAGGCAAGTATGATTCTTCTTGCTCCCATGGGGATGAGAAATCCCACAACAAAGAAGCTAGTATTCCATTAAAAGAAGCCAGAAAAATCTCTCTAATCTTTATCCCTCTTAAGCCCTTTGTCTTGTCTATTGATGAGAATCTTTTTGAAGCTGGTTTTTTTTTTTAACTTAAGAATCATAGCATTCTTTAACAATGATGATTCAAAGTCTGAAGAGTAATAAAGAAATTTGCTTCAAGAAGCTCCCACTACAGAAGGCTTATTAAATGGCAGAAACCATAAGACTCCAGGGGCTCAAGAAATTGAAAAGCAGGAGCCACAAACACACACTTGATGGTTTAAGTAGCCAGAGTTCAGCAAAGGTACTCCATCACCAAACTGGTCCTTCCCCAGGAAAAACCCATCCTACAAATAAGAGAATTCAGCAGCACATCAGCAAGTGAGGCTTCCTTTTTGCCTTTGAGACTATCAGAGCCCAGTCTGCCTTGGAGAATACCTTGCTCTTCCTCTAATTCTCCTCTTCATGCTCCAGTTATCCTTTTCCTTTATTCTTTTATCTCCCTCAACATTTATTATTAAATATGACCATGTAATTGTCTAAAATATGGAAACAAAATTCTGCTCTCTTCAAAATTCTGGGCAACTGGTACCTTCCTTCTGCAATCTTCTATCCATCCAAAATACCACTATTAAAATCATCTTTGCAACTTAGAGCCTTGCTCTTCAAATAATACTAATTGCAGCAAGCACTTCACTATGTGCCAGGCCATGGGTGAAATGTATTATCAGTACTCATGCATTCTGTCTTCACAACAGCCACATATGAAAGAATCTAATATTATCCTCACTGTGCAGAGGCACAGAGCAGCTAATTAACTTATGCTTCTCGTATTTAAGAAAATAACAAAGCCAGGATTCAAAGCCATGTGGTCTAGTTCCAGCATCTATTTTCTGAACATTATACCTCCCAAAGTATTCCATCCTCTTATACTTGGCATCCAGTTAATAAATGCACACTAGCTTAATGTTTTCAAAGAAGTGTTTCCCAATCTATAGCATCTCCTTCATATTTTCATAGATATATTATGATTTGCAGAATTTCCTTGAATTTCTTCCTTGCCCACTCATTTCCAATTCCCAACTCCGAGAATATACTACTTTCCATGTGACCTACTGATATTCTGCCTCACAAGTTAGATTCCCTAATTTAGAGATAAATAGAGATAATAACCCTGAAGGGCTTCCCAGGTAGCACTCGTGGTAAAGAACCCACCTGCCAATACAGGAGCTGTAAGAGACACGGGTTCAATCCCTGGGTTGGGAAGATCCCCTGGAGGAGAGAATGGCAACCCACTCCAATATTCTTGCCTGGAGAATCCCATGGACAGAGGGGCCTGATGGGCTACAGTCCATAGGGTCTCAAAGAGTTGGACACAACTGAAGCAACTTAGCACTCAGTAACCCCAAAAGCAAAGAATAAAACGGCTTCCCAGGGGGCACAGCTGTAGCACAGCCAGAAAACCTGGCCTAAGACTCAGGAAATATGGTTTCTCACCCCAACTATCTCCCAACCATACTTAACCAAGTGCAAATTAATCCTACTTCTCTTGGGCTCACTTTTCCAATTTTAAATTGGTTTGTAGTGAGGGAACTTTAAATAAAATTCTATGAGTCTATGATTTCTAATGAAATTTTTATTTTTTTTACTGCTTTAAAAAAAAAAATCATGCTTTGAGAAGTATCCATCAGCCCGAAGACCTGAAGAGTACTCCTCACAGAGACAGTGCTGTCAGGAGCTGGGGGGAGGCGGGGCGGGATCAGGAATCACAGTGCACTCTGGCCTACCTGGGCATAGTTCCCACTGCACACCACTGCGTTCCATTTGGTCACGTTTATACAGCTTGGATGGCGGATCAGGTAGTTGTCCATTCTTCCCACATAAGCATCCTTGTATCCTGTCACAGAGCCATCAATGTCGTGGAATATGGAGTTCTTATCACCATCTAGCTCACAGTCTTCAAACCAGGGGCCAGGCTTTCCAAAGAATACATTAAGAGAGACCTGACAGCGGTGAAAGACAAGGACATCCCACAGTGAGGGCTCCTGCCATGTTCCCCAGCGTCCCCTGCAAGAACCCACCTTCATGTGCATTACAACTCATTACAGTTCCTTTAAGACTGTGCAATTCTGAGTCACAGCATAGTTGTCAACCAACATTTTTGATTAATTATGACATGAACGGGGAAAAAAAAACTTCCTGAAGCCTTAGTTTCGGCAGCAAGCATTCAACTTCATCTTTGATGTTTTCCCTTTTTTCAACTTAAAAAGGGAAAAACGATTACCTGTTCCCCAGATAAAACGAATTCATGGTAACAAAAACCAGAATAGTTGTGGAAAGAGGAACTATGTAGTCATATGTATTTGTTAAAACTTAAAACCTTTTCACTTAAGATCTCTGTGTTTCCCTGTATGCAAATTATACCTCAGTTAAATTAAAATATATTACAAGTTCAATCTCCTGAGCTAATCATTTCATTTTACTTCAGATGTTTTAGTTAACTTGTGAATGACTCCTGCCACCAAAAAATAAGCACAGTTCCAAACTGAAACAGTCTAAATGTTGTCTTGGTATGGTTGCCTGACCACTGGACTCATTAGAACCTGTTGAAAGGTGTCTGTTATTTTTTTCTCTCTTCAACACAGATTAAGTCCAGCTCAGAATTTTCATGTCGGATAACATTAATTCAATACCTTTATCAAACACATAGTACATAGTTAGCTACAAAGCAGGCTACCGGTTACATAATTTATAATCTTTCGGTGCGTGCTAAGTTGCTTCAGTTGTGTCTGACTCTTTGCGACCCTATGGACTGTAGCCCAACAGGCTAATGTTATTCAAACCATGCAGATACACCTTACGATGCTTTTATGCACTCATTGCCCTGGCAAGTTTTAAAATCAACTGAACATCTAAATGATAAGCAACTCAATGGAAAGTCAGTGATGTGTGGGACAAATGGTTCTAAGTTCTTAGTTCTAGATTCTTTTCTCTCTTCACTTATACCTCCCACGGCTAAATCTTAAAGTCTAGGACATATTCTCCATCTTTTTAGGAAGAACAAATTTGAGGAACACACCCTTCAGAAATGGTTCCAGAGCATCAGCACCTTAGAAAATTCCAGGCTGATGAAACACTGGCCTTAAACAGCATGGATTCTCTTAGGCTGTGAGAACTCTACTCTGCAACAAATGCAACATCTAAAAACTGTTTTTTCAATATGACCATGTCAGTGATCACTAAACTCTATGTATGGAGAGAACATCCAGGCTGTAAGTGAGCTGCCAACCTCCGCAGTGGAGAGGCAATCCAAGACCCACCCTATTTACATGCAGCCCTGTCCACAGGGTAGCTCTCCCTCTTCCCCTGGAGTGATGCAGTCTAGACAAGAACCAGTCAATCAATTTGCACGTGTGCCTCTGTTTCATGCCTCGGCTATTCACAAAAACCAGTTATAAACTTTGGTAAACTAACCTAAGTTCTCTTTTCAACTGGGGAACCACAGAGTTTGCCTATGGACATGAACGACAAAACTATGAGTCTCTTTACAATTGTGGCTGCCTGTGGGAGCAGAAAGCAAGATGGTCTGAGACTCAGTCTCTACACCACTGTCATCTTAGAAGTGGCAAGATGGGAAGAGGCTGGGAGTATATAATCAGATTGGCCTACGTATTGATGGTAAGGAGGGTACTGGTGGAGCTACTGAGAAAATGATTTCTGTGGCCTACTGTATTGTAAGAAATTATTTATAAGTCTTTTTTTGCAATCTTCATAAAAATACTCCAATAGTTTATATCAGAAATAACCCAATTTGTTTCCTATCACCCCAGTATTTCTCTTCTTTCCCAATCTTTTGTTCTCCAGCTCCCCAGAAGAATAGATCTCAGAAAAGCAAAATACCCGGTAAAACCCAAATCTTTTTATGGATTATTATACTGAATTCCCCAAAATCATATGTCCTCTTATTCCTATGAAATTCTACAATTCCCACCACTGCATCATCACATTAAGTCATTTTCCCTTTGATGATATCACCAGAATATCAAAAATACTCTTAGGTCACATGGGACTTCTGTTCTCACCCTAAACTCAGCAGGACAGAGTACCTGAAATCAGGAGTTACTCTTACATAGAATTCGCCTCCTAAGCCTAAAAACTCAGTGCAAATCCCATCTTTGTGTTTCTTTCTCTGGAAATGTGCCATCTCTCCGCTTGGTACCCATAGTCACTGTATAGGAACCATAAGAATGTACTTACATGTGGACCAAACTTTACGAAGGAGATGTTATTTCTAGGGGTTATCTGCCAGGAATTCTTCATGAGGAAGCCAATAGCACTGGTATATCTATCTAAAGTTGGCACGTATTTTTTGAAAGTGCACCTGGTGAGATGAATGGGCCCATCATAGATCTGAAAGCCTCTAATTGGAAATGTCCTGTTGAAATACAAAATTTTGTTTAATGCATATGGGCCCATCTGTTTAACAGCATTTCACTTACATATTTGTTTCATAAATACTGTTAAATATCCCATATACACTAAGTACAATTTTAGGATACAGTGCTAATAAAGCAAGATCTCCAATCTAATGAAACCTATACTGCAGTGAGAAAGGCAAACAAAAACAAAATGGGTAATTTCAGATAAGAGCATAACAAAAGACATAGTAATAGAATAGAATTGAGTAGGACAGAGATGCTATTTCGGATACAGTGAAGGCCTCTCCAAGGGGTGACTTTGCTTCCTTGAATCAACTCAGTTAAGATCTTTTCTTTGATAACTCATACCATTTAGCTTTAATTCCAAAATCTCTAGCACAAGAAGACAAATCTGTGCTTAATCAGAGAGACCTCCTTTCAAGCCACTAAATAACAGCAATAAGGAGAAACGATATACTTAAAAGTACAAAAGTATAAGTCTGCAAGGCTTACTGTAGCTAGACTGAGAAATTCATTTTATTCATTTTACTCCTTTCTGTCCAAACATAAGCTCCTTAACTTACTAATCATATGTTATTAACCATAATTAATGTACAAAACCCATAATATTCTGGATCCCTTAGGTTTTTCCCCTATTAAGTTTTTTAATGGCATTGCAGAGGACTTCTATAGCAACTAATTAGTTTATGACTTGGCAGTGTTTTACAATAAAAAATCATATACACTATAAAGAAATCAAATAATCTGGTTAAAAATCTATGCCTATCTTTGTGTATCCAAGAATATATCGCAAAATGGTCCTCTGCCATAGAAAAGGCTGCAAAGATACAGTAAAATAAAAATTAGGCCCATTGACCAACCAGCAATCTTTGTTTAAAAAATTCCTTGCTAGCTAGCACAGAAGCAACAGCATTTTGAAGTAAAACTGGAGGCCAATGTAAAATAAAATAATGAAATCGAATTGCCCACCATTTTACTGCAGCCCATACCCAACTAATACAGCTTTTTTTTTTCCCTTTAATTTACATATTAGAAGAAGCAGCTTTGGCTTAAATGTGAAGAGCAGAGCACTGAAGCCAAACAGGTTTTGAGTCCCACGTTAGCTACCTTTAGTAAGTTGCTGCTGCTACTGCTGCTAAGTCGCTTCAGTCGTGTCCGACTCTGTGCGACCCCATAGACAGGAGCCCAACAGGCTCCCCCGTCCCTGGGATTCTCCAGGCAAGAACACTGGAGTGGGTTGCCATTTCCTTCTCCATTGTGTGAAAGCGAAAAGTGAAAGTGAAGTCGCTCAGTCACATCCGACTTCTAGCGACCCCATGGACTGCAGCCTACCAGGCTCCTCCATCCGTGGGATTTTCTAGGCAAGAGTACTGGAGTGGCTTGCTATTGCCTTAGTAAGTTACTCATTTATAAAGCAGGACAATGACAACACCTACCTCACCAGGCTTACAAGGATTAACTGAATAATAAAATATTCAGAACAGGGCTTGATACATAATAAACATTTAGCAAATGTTAACTATTAAAAATCCATGAAGTTCCTTTTCTAGTGGCTTCCATGGTCTGAAGTTCTACACATAGTGTAGCATGTAGTAAAGACGTTTAGTATTTCCCAACAATAAGCACAGGGGAGACAGGCCAAGGATAGGCTGCCTTTGCTAGAAGCTAGTTAAGCCCTTCAGCCAATATTCACCACCTGTCCCTTAAAGTCACCTGTCTGTCTGCCTTACCCCGCTGACCTGTCCTAGCCCAATATCCAGACGCAGTGGATAGCTTTAAGGGGACTGATGCTTAATGAAATCTGACATTAGCTCTGATGTAAGGACTTTAGAACACTAATTTTTCTCTACCTGGTTTTCTTAAAAGTAAAATGATGACAACTCTACACTGTGTGTCAGAGCTGAGGTACAGATTAATTAGGTAATAGTTTCCCAAAAGTTCTGAAGAATCTTTATAGTGCTAAGTACTATTTTAATGACTGTGATTATTTTGACAGAAAACATGCCAAAAGTCTACACCATACCCTTTCAACATCTGAAACATTGTTAATTATGCAGCTAGTTAGGTTTTGAGTCAGCTTTGGCATCTATCAACTGATTTTCTAGGACTCTTTTCAATAAGTAATTTCTTTTTTCCAGTGGCTATTTCTTAAAACTAACATCACCATATTAAGGAAAAACTGATTTGATGTCCATAGTTTATGGTTTGGTGACTTTCTGTGGCTCAAGAAAAGAAAAAAAAAAAACTACCAGCTTACATAAGACTTTATCCAAGAAGGATAAACAGGATAGTTTCCTTCATTATAAAACTGATGTGATGGTTTAGTTGCTACGTCATATCCGACTCTTGCGACCCCATGGACTATAGCCGGTCAAGCTTCTCTGTCCAAGAAATTTTCTGGGAAGGAATACTGGAGTGGGTAGCTATTTCCTTCTTCAGGGGATCTTTCTGATCCAGGGATCAAACCCAGGGCTCTTACATTGCAGGTGGATTCTTTACCACTGAGGGAAGCCCCATAAAATTGATAATGACATCTATATACAATGTTTAATAGTTAATGCTCCAAAATCCCAGAGGACAATACATACAATAGAAATAGCAATAATAATGAATCATTTTAATAATAATAAATATGGTGGGAAAAGTGTTACAGTGGGAATCCATTCAGGCTTATTATGGAAACTTTTTTAAGGGTTAGAGCTTCATTTATTGTTTGAAGGTAACATTCCTCTGATAAAGCAATGCTCACCTGTTCCTAGGTAATGTCCGAGGCTTCAGGTCTATCCCTCCAGTGCCTACATACTTGTTCTGACCACCCTGAAAGCCGTAATTCCTGCTCTCCCCCACAAAGAGAGATTCAGATACCGCTTGGCTGGAACCTTCATCACTTGGGAAGCTTCCATCACTGTTAAAATAAGAATAATCATTAATCACACAGGAAGGCAAGCTATAACTTTAAAAACCTAAAAATTTTCAAAGTAGCCAGCAGCTTCTTAAATACATATTAGTGAGTCATCAAAAGGTGCCTCTAAATTGTGAATATACCTCTTATAAATTAAAATGTGGTTTGCAAATTAGACTTAAACAAATGAGATTTAATTTAGCAGCAACAACTAATTATTTTAGTCTCACACAACAATATTGCAAATGAGGAGAATAAACTTGCCCTAAATACAACAATGAGATGACAAACATGTTTAAGATGGGCATGAGAGTAACTGTTATCTGGGTAAAAATATGTAACATAAAAAGTTCAGTTCTTAAGGACCATTGTGAAACGAGACTGACTTTTAAGAAAGAAAATATTTAATTTGCTGCCAACTTTTACTCCCTTCCTCTTTATTCCCCTACTTTTTAAGATCTTTAATCAAAAGCTCAAGGGTTTTCTTCTAAGCAAAAATATGATGGGCCTATCCTTCTGTGCAATTCCAGCTAGAGCAACCTCCTACTTTGGTGTGAATTCAATTAATCAATAAAAATGTATTTTTGGCCCTCTAGTGGCATCAAGAAGTGAGTGCTATTTTTTTAACGTTAATAAATGATACAGCATTCCTGTGCTATCAAAAAAAAAATCAAGGTTATTTTACCTTACAACTTTAAAATAAATAGATAAATATTTTTTAAGTAATTACAAACCTGGCAAAGGTCAGTCCTATTCCATTGTCTGCAAATCTAAAGAGAATGAAGGAACATTTTAATTTATCACATCATGTAAGAGGTAATTCTCTCAATATTTAATTGTCATAAAATCCAAGAAGTTCCAATAATATTTACTCTCCAAGACCACACAAAAATTTCACTCTCCAATAACTAAAAGCATAGTCTCCATAGTAAAGGCACCTGGTTTGAATCTCAGCTTTGCCAATTACTAGCTGTGTGACCTTGGGCAAGTTATTTGTGTGTCCCTCAGTTTTCTCACCTAAAGGCTGAAATAACACTATAAGCTTCCTCATAGGATATCTGAAAGCATTAAAATGCTAATTCATTTCAACTATTTAGAACAGCATCTGGCACAGAGTAAAGAGCACATGAAAAGTGAAAGTGTTAGTCACTCAGTCGTGTCTGACTCTGCAACCTCATGGACTGTAGCCCACCAGGCTCCTCTGTCCATGGAATTTTCCAGGCAAAAATACTGAAGTGGGTAGCCATCCCTTTCCCAGGGGATCTTCCCAATCCAGGGATCAAACCCAGGTCTCCTGCATTACAGGCAGGTTCTTTACCGTCTGAGCCACCAGGGAAGCCCAAAGAGAATATGTGTTAAAAATCGATATTTACAATTTTTATCATTAGGTTGGCTCCCATATCTGTGTGTTCTGCATCCACAGATTCAACCAACTGTGGATAAGAAATATTTTTTTTAATTCCAGAAAACTCCAAAAAGCAAAATTTTGTCCAGTGCTGGGAACTATTTACATAGCATTTACATTGTATTTACAACTATTTAGGTAGCATTTACAGTCTTGAGTAAGTACTCTAGAGATGATTTAAAATATACAGGAGGATGTGTATAGGTTATATGACAATACTGAATACTATGACATTTTATATAAGGATCTTGAGCGTCAAGATTTTAGTACTCAATGGGGTTCTGAAACTGATCCCCCATGAGTACCAAGGAATGACTAATTTTTATCAATTAGATCATAGTATTCTCTTCAAAGCTTTTCAATATTAATTCCAAATTATTTCTACAGATTTTATACAGTGTCAGTTTTTTCATGATAAATGCCAAGCAACTAACGTCAGTATCAGCCAGAAAAAAACATTTTTCTAAACTCCTGAACACCAAATCTTAGCTCGACATACCTCAGGCTTCTCCTAAAAGTATACAAATGGAAAAGAAGTGAGAGGCTTATTGCCTCAAGTCATGTTAAAACATAAGTCAACAGACTTATTAAGGTGGAATTCAACTTTTGTTTTGAATGGCAGTGGAAGAGCATCATGAAACTGAGTTTCCAAGAGGAAGGAAAAAAGTGCAGGTAGTTTCGAAATCTTTATTTAGTTCTCTGACATAGACCATGTTTGTTATATAAAGTCCCAGTTTCTGTTTAATCTCATCAAAAAGCTCTCATGTCACCAGACAAGTTCAGTTCCAATAACAGCAGCAGAATGAGACGATTCCAAACATTTGCAGTCGGTTAACATACTTCCTCAGAGCTTGTCCTGTCTATTAGTAATGATACTATGATTCCAGAAACCACCACTGTACTTTCAGTCTACTGAGATTTTAAAAATAGCCTTAAAAAATAAATACATCAGTGTCATCAGATAGTAACTTCATAGAGAATACCCACGCTGAATTCTGAACAACAATGTCTCCTCCTCTAACCCAAGCTCCGTTGTCGTTATTTTTAAAAGCAATGAGCCTGTCAATTAAAGCAGCAACACGTGGCTTTTCAGGGTCTGCATCCTGATGAGGCCGAAACCTTAGGGTTGGGAGAAAAAAAAAAAAGAGAGACTTTTAAAGAGTAATGAAAAGGCAATGGGAATCAGCTATTAAAAATTATAAGCTTAAGTGTCAAAAAACAAGATTTTGTCTTGACCAAAACAAGACAAAAAAGCCAAGACACAACTTAATATCTGCATTTAAAATACTGGAAAAAAAAATCACAAATTTGCAGAGAACTGATTTCATATTTCAGTTTGTTTTTCATCAATTTATCTTATAGAGTGGACATTACAGAACATTCCAAGCACTAAAAGCATTTCAAAAATAAACAAAAACCTCAAACTAAGAAATACAGCATGTTTTCATTAATTCTTAAGTTATATGATATTAAAATAAACTTACTGAGTAAATTAATCATATATTTCAACATACATATCTGTGAACCAGAGTATTATTTTAGTTGTGTGCTGGTGAAACGTTTTAGATATAGAGGGAAATCTGGGTTCAATGTCTTTAAAATGCCTAAATTTAAAAGAGATTATATTTATAGAATATTACTCAGCCATAAAAAATGAAATTTTGCCATCTGTGATGCAGATGGACCTAGAAGGTATTCTGCTTAGTGAAATAAGTCAGACACAGAAACACAAATAAATGCTCCACATTTTCACTTATATGTGTAATCTAAAAAATAAAACAAATGAATATAACAAAAAAAAGAAACAGATTCATAGATAAAGAGAACAAAGGAGTAGTTATCAGAGTAGTTACCAGTGTGGAGAGAAGGGAGGAGGGAGCAGATAGTGGTATGGGATTAAGAGATATAAACTACTATGTATAAAATAAACTGGGCTTCCCAAGTAGTGGTAGTGATAAAGAACCCGAATGCCAATGCAGGTGATATAAGGAACACAGGTTCAATCCCTGGGTGGGGAAGGTCCTCTGGAGGAGGAAATGGCAACCCAAGCAACAAGGATATACCATACAGCACAGGGAAATGAAGCCATTATTTTATAATAACTTTAAATTAAAAGACACTTACTCCTTGGAAGGAAAGTTATGACCAACCTAGACAGCATATTGAAAAGCAGAGACATTACTTTGCCGACTAAGGTCCGTCTAGTCAAGGCTATGGTTTTTCCTGTGGTCATGTATGGATGTGAGAGTTGGACTGTGAAGAAAGCTGAGCGCCGAAGAATTGATGCTTTTGAACTGTGGTGTTGGAGAAGACTCTTGAGAGTCCCTTGGACTGCAAGGAGATCTAACCAGTCCATTCTAAAGGAGATCAGCCCTGGGTGTTCTTTGGAAGGAATGATGCTAAAGCTGAAACTTCAGTACTCTGGCCACCGCATGCAAAGAGTTGACTCATTGGAAAAGACTCTGATGCTGGGAGGCATTGGGGGCAGGAGGAGAAGGGGTCGACAGAGGATGAGATGGCTGGATGGTATCACTGACTTGATGGACATGAGTGTGAGTGAACTCCGGGAGTTGGTGATGGACAGGGAGGCCTGGCGTGCTGCGATTCATGGGGTCGCAAAGAGTCGGACACGACTGAGCGACTGAACTGAACTGAACTTTAAATGAAGTATAATCTATAAAAACACTGAATCATTGTTGTGCATTTGACACTGCTAATGCTGCTAAGTCATTTCAGTCGTGTCCAACTCTGTGCAACCCCACAGATGGCAGCCCACCAGGCTCCCCCGTCCCTGGGATTCTCCAGGCAAGAACACTGGAGTGGGTTGCCATTTCCTTCTCCAATGCATGAAAGTGAAAAGTGAAAGTGTAGTTGTTCAGTCATCTCCGACTCTTAGCGACCCCATGGACTGCAGCGTTCCAGGCTCCTTCGTCCATAGGATTTTCCAGGCAGAAGTACTGGAGTGGATTGCCATTGCCTTCTCCAACATTTGACACTAATATACTGTAAATCTATTATAATAAAAATATAAAAAATAAAATATCAGCACTTTAAAAAGTAGACGGTATTTCATCGACTTATTAGTTATAGAGACTTAATTTTACTTTTTCTTTCTCTTCCGAAAACGTTTACAAGGATCTTAATGAAAAGACCAAGGAAAAAAAACTGGTGTCAAAAACTGTTAAGTGTAACAGATCAAATAATTCCAGAAGGCCTCCTAACTTAAAATAAGATCACCTCCATCATAATCTTACAGAGCTGGGGAGGTGGAAAGAGAAAAACTAGAGAGCTTTACAAAAACCCATTCAGCTTCAACCATATAACCATGAAGTATCATTCACACAAATGCTATAATGAAAGTTGCTGGGACACGGTAGTGCCCACCAAAGACGTATGTTACGATGGGAGAGGCAGCTATGCAGAGAAAGCAGCAAGTGCAAAGGCATGAGCAAGCTTGGCATGTTCAAGAACACCAAGCAGGTTGGCTGGTAAGTACAAAGCAAGAGGAAGAGGACAGAGAGGAAGGCATGTTTCAGGCAAGGATGTGGTTCTTTATTCTACATGCAATGGGAAAAGTAGAATGGCAGTGCCAGGGGCTGGAGGGAGAAAGAAATGGGAAGGTGATGGTCAAAGGGTATAAAAGCTTTAGCTTTATAAGATAAATAAATTCTAGAGAGCTAGTCTATAGGTCTTTTGACAAAAAACTAATTTTTTACTTCATAAAATAACATCCACAAAGGAGACAGAAGGAAACTTTGCCTTTGATAGTTCATAGGTGTGTACTTATTTCCAAACTTACTGAGTTCTTGACACTATATATGCACAGCTTTTTACACATCAATCATACCTGAATAAAGTAGGTGGGTCAATAAGTGTGATGGAAAGTTGTCAGAAACATGGAGTCAGAGCCATGATATACCGAACTTCACTTTTTAACTGGTCACTAGCTGCTACTTGGTGACAGGATCATGAGAACAGATAATAAGGACAGCACTCTAGAATGCGCTCCACCCACCCTGAAGACTGTGTATGTGACTCCTTACACTAAACAGCTCTGACCTAAGGGGTAAAAAGACTGAGCCGTCACCCACTCTTCTGGCATTGTAGCTGCTGCCAAACAGCTCTGCGGTCATTACATAATATCAAGCAGATGGAACAGTTTTGGAAAGGAAACTACACAATGTTCTAAAAGAAAGCCCCCCCCCCAAAAAATACAATAAAGCAACATCTAATTTTCTGCTGTAGCCATCTCATTTTTTCTGAAATTCCTATCCATATAAATCGTTGACCACTTGCTTAACTGCCCTTTATTTTTCATCTTCCTTTCCACTTAGTCTGTAGAAAATGCAGCTAATTTTCCATCCCCTTCAATTTATGAGCCTTTAGCACACTTCCCGACTCTCACTTGCCTTCTGCTTTAAATATACTAGTCGGTTTTCACGTTCTTTTACTCTCTTAGATGAAATTTCCGTCTTAACCTGAGAGCTTTCTGGAGTTAAAATATTCTATCTTTGGATTCCTATAGTTTCACATCTTGAAGATACAAGGAAAGACTCATCTGATTAAGTCAACTTCCCCTTTGATGAACACCTTCTGAATCCCATGAACTGGATGTTTAATTCATGGGCTGACTTATTACTCATTTGTGTTTGAGTTTCATCATTTTTAGTCATGTCTAGACTGCATGAATGCATGTGGCATATTTTATTCATCAGTTTATACAAAATCAAATGTATATACTAGCTGCCAAATGTCTTGTTACTCTTCTATAATCAGTTCTTTTCAATAACAACTTCCAAATGGAGTCTAACTCCTTACCAACATGTATGCTTTATAAACTAGTGAGAAAAGTATAGAGAGCACAGAAAAGATTATCATTATCATGATATCAGACATGCATACACAGGGTAAGGAGCTTCTTAGGCCA
Source organism: Cephalophus harveyi (assembly GCA_006410635.1). Taxonomy (NCBI): domain Eukaryota; kingdom Metazoa; phylum Chordata; class Mammalia; order Artiodactyla; family Bovidae; genus Cephalophus; species Cephalophus harveyi. The sequence goes on from SJYT01059859.1 coordinate 46,693, forward strand.
TTATGAATAGGTTTGTTTTATTATCAAGTGTAATGAAAATATCAAGATTCTGAAATATATTTTCTTCATTCATCCCTTCATATACACACATATAATTTTTAAGGCAGATAAGAGAGTCGATTGTGTTTTATGTAAAGATTTTTTTATTAATACTATTAATACCTTAGCAAAGTACACATTTCTAGTTCTACCAGTTATAACAAACTCTCAAAAAACAGCAGTAATCTTCTAGCAAGATTCCTTTGTTTTGTCAGTTAATATTCTCTTTTTGGTTCATAATTTATTGCCATCTATAGGCTCGTTTTTCATCTCAAGTTTATCTCCTCTTTTTCTACGTCATATCTTGGTCAGCTCTTAAGTGTCTACCACTCTGTGTTTCATTTAAACAATACTCACAATTTCTCCACTTCTCAAACATCATCTGAGCATTGCTTTACTATTTTTCAGGCTTATCTTGATCTTTCATAATGAGTAGTTTTACTAACTTATTTCCCCAGTTTTACTGTGTCACAAGGATTCTGCTTCACTGACCTAAAGTGTGGCTCCTACTTTATTCCCTGTGAACACCACCTGGCATCCTTTTCTTTAAGTGCCACCCCTGGTGGCTCAAACGGTAAAGAATTTGCCTGCATTGCAAGAGACCTGGGTTCAATCCTTGGGTTGGGAAGATCCTCCAGAGAAGGGAATGGCAATCCACTTCAGTATTCCTGCTTGGAGAATTCCATGGACAGGGGAGCCTGGCGGGCTACAGTCCATGGGGTTACAAAAAGTACGACATGACTGAGTGACTGACGCATTCATGTTTTCTCTTTTATTATTGTGTCACAATGATTCTGCTTCACCAACCTACAGTGTGGCTCCTACTTTATTCCTTTGTGAACAACAGCACCTGGCATCCTTTTCTTAAATGACTGCAAACAGAGTCTATTAAACCTAGCACCTTTTCAAATCCTTTAGTTGGTCAATCCATCTGAAGTATAGAAAAATAACATACACACAGCTTCTACTGAATATGACCTTAAGTTGCCATCTTTTCCAGAAAATTTTGTTTCCATTGGAGACATCTTATTTATTTTGGCTCATATCATGTTCATGCTCAATCATTCAGTTATGTCTGACTCTTGCAACCCCATGGACTGTAGCCCACCAGGCTCATCTGTCGATGGGATTTCCCAGGAAAGAATACTGGAGTAGGTTGCCGTTTCCTCTTTCAAGGGATCTTTCTGACTCAGGGATTGAACCCATGTCTCCTACGTCTCCTGCACTGGCAGGCAGATTCTTTACCACTGAACCACCTGGAAAATGACTGGGATATAGATCAGCATTTCAACAAAGTTTTTTTTTTTTTTCACATGCATTATATGAGCCAAAATAAATTAAATGTCTCCAATAGAAACAAAATTTACCAGAAAAAAATGGCAACTTAAGGTCATACACAGTTTCTACTGAATATGACCTTAAGTTGCCATCTTCTGGAAAATTTTGTTTCCATTGGAGACATTTTATTTATTTTGGCTCATTTACAGGATGTTAAAAAAAAAAAAAAAAAAACTTTGTTGAAATGTTGATCCATATTCCAATTACATTTTGTGGTTATAAAGGAGAGTAACAAAGAGCCCAGCTATGATGTGAATCTGAGACTACAAACAACTGAACTGGAGCTAGTTTGATCAAGTTTGAGACTTTTCCTTTTGAAATAGATTTAATGCAACATCCCATTTTGACCACTAACAACAAATTACATATTCCTTGGTTTTCAGGGATTATATTAAAACATCTTAGCTTGTTTTTTGATGAATCATATTTTACTGTAGACCAAATTTGGACACTTTTTCAACATATCTCTCTTCTTTTTATTTCTCTTTCTACAACTCCTAACATCAATTTGCAACTGTCAAAAGAGAAGAAGCATCGATTTCTTTGGCATCTCACTAAGATAAAAAGCCCAGCCATGGTACCTAGAACAGCAAAATAAATGCTTTTCCAAAGCCCCACTACAAACCTTGAAAACTTCAGTTTAACTATGTTACTGGAGAAGAGGGCAATGGCTCAACTCAGAAAGTTTTACTTTGACAAGATATGGCTCGAGTGTGACTTAAAAGGACCAGTTCTACCTTGCGCTGTTATCCAAACAGAGGTACTCCCTTGGGTCAGCAGCACTAGCGTTGGTTGTTTTGACACCTTTGTCAATAAATAAGCCAGCCTGGAAAACATAATAATGGACTGAAATGAATATAAATCCCAAGCTATAATGATATATAGGATACATGAAAATAAGTTTTAGCTTATCACATCTACCAAAAAAGGAGGGAGAAGAGGTAAACAGCCAAACAAAAGTATTAGAAAAACGGCTACTTTATTGGTTTTTGTTTTTTTTTTAATAATTTTACTCATTTGGTTAAACCTTTCTTTAGTGCCCACCTTGGGGGTCACCAAGAATTATATGTCACCCAGAAAACCAGGGTCTTTGCTGTTACTCCATAAACGAGGAGGAAGATATGCAATTAAATAAACAATTACAACACAATATAGCAAGCATATAACGAAGGAAATAGATGATGCTTTGGCAGCACATAAGAAAGGCACCAAGATGAGACCTTCTATGAAGGCAGGAGAGAGAATTCAGGGAATGTCCTGAATTCAAAAGCTGGCACTTGAAGGAACCAGCCACACAGAAGACCAGGTCAGAGACTGAAGGGCAGGGAGTGGGTGGGAAACATCTAAAGAACCCAGAGGAAAGCACTCCAGGGAATCATTTGTACAAAACCTCTGGGGATGAGAGAAAGCATGGCACATCTGAGGGGAAAAAACAATCTTAGATGGGTTATCAGGAAATATATGGAGGGAGGAGAAGACTAAAGAGAAGCAAATGCCCTATGATGCAGAGTCAGTATGCTTAAGAATCAAGACAACGGGATTTTAATAAAGGGTATGTAATCCACTGCATTTTAAGAAAAAGTCTCAAATTTAACAAATTTAAATTTAAAATCTAACAATCCACCCTGTACTCAGATCTTCAAACAGCACTTCAAAGTAGAAGTCCTTCAACAGCACTTCAAAGTAGAAGTCCTCAAAATTTTAAAATTATTGGTGGTATTACAAAAAAACACCTCATTCTAATTAATTTTGTAGTATCATGTACCATGAGGAAATGTAGTATTCCACTATATCAATAAATTGTGGAATACTACATAGTGGAATACTACATTTCCTCATGGTACATGATACTACAAAATTAATTAGAATGAGGTGTTTTTTTGTAATACCACCAATAATTTTAAAATTTTGAGGACTTCTACTTTGAAGTGCTGTTTTCAATTATTACCACTCTTAATCAACTATTCAGTTCATAAATATCACAATTCTGTGTAAAGTTTTTTCCTCTCTTAAGTCTTCATCAAGTGATTCTAAGTTCTTCAAATTATATCACACTTAGGTTTTTAAAGGATCCTCTGAGTTTCATAAAGGGAAATTATTCAATGAACTTTGATGTGGATCACATCAGAGGAAAGAATCTGGGCACTGTATCACATAATAAAAATATCAAGATGCCTCAAGAGTACAAAATGAACCAGATGCATTTTATCACCAAGGGGGTTAAGTGTCAAATACCATGAAAATTAGAGTTCCTAAATGGCCTTTCATATATTTGACCTACATATCATTTTAAATTAGGTCAAATACTCTTAAACAATATTTCACTGTTTACATAACTATATTAAATGTCCAATAGGACATTCCATCAGCACTGAGAGAAGAGAGAAAATATGCCTTTTAAGCCCCAAAAGCTTATAATACACTAATGTGTACATCCTTAGAAACATACAATGATATTAAAGATTAGAAGGGAAGTGAGCGGAAGGAAAGAGGATGACGACTCATGATGCAAGTCCATTATTATAATTATTCAGATTGCATGTACATGTGTGCCACAGCACTTATTTCTGTCTGTATATAAACAGAAAGCTGTCTATACATCCTGAATGTGGCAGGATTAAGACTCAGCTTTTTTAATCACAATTACTTCTCTGATGACACGTTCTAACTAGTATTAACATCTCTCAGTTGTAATCACAGTAGTCCATCCTTTACCCTGTAAATTGTACACACCGATTGTTAAAACTTAGGAACCTACCTTAAAACTTGAATGGACCCTGTTGTTATAAAATATTCCCAGTGGAGTGAGTTCTGGCTTTGCTAAGAGCTGCAATCCACTGGATTCCCCCGTAGGTTCCTTGTGGAATAAATACCATATTCCAGCATCCTATAGTTAAAAGGGCAAGGTCATTAAAGGCATCCTTTTATAAAACCACTCTATGAAACACCCTCACGTAAACTAAGCATTTCACAAACAAGTTTAATCTTTTTAACACAAATTATTCATTGTTTCAGGTTCAGAGTTGACTTTAAAAAGTTGTGCACTCATGTAGCCAACTCTCAAAGCAGTGTATCAGGTTTGATTTTTTTTAAAGCAAATTTAATTTTGCTTTTAAGATGGGACAAAAAAACTGGCTGACACCAAAATTTTATTCAAAATAACTTTCCTATCATTAACTTTAAAAAGTCATGCAGAACTAGAACCAAACAAGCCTCCCTTCCTTTCACATGACCAGGACAGGACAGCCTTTTAGCAATATGGGTTTTTTTTTTTCTATTTACCTCCAAACCTGATCAATAGATGAGTCATACCTATTAAACAACTATCCATCAACACACAGAGATCACTGACTTCTTTCAAACAACTCCAACGCCATTCGTATCCTGAGGCAAATTTTTGCCAAAGAGAAAAAACCACCACATGCATGAATCAGGATGCTGTCTCAGTCTGGGTCCTGTCTGTTCAATCTCAGTGTTACTTACCTTAACTGGAGCAGCAGAAGAGTTTGAAATTTTCTGACACTCAAAATGGGATATAAAATGAAATGAAATGTTCTTAATCTCTGTGACAATTTTTTATTTTACAATTTAATTAAAAATCAGCCCAGTGTGAAGGACAACTTCACATCAAGGAACACTGATTAAGCAGATTGCTAAAACTCAAATATATAGTACAAAAGTACAGTATCAATTCAAATTTAGCAGACATTCATTTAATGCCAGGTATACAATAGCCTAGAATTCATAGTCTAATGGGAAACACAGAGGCAACTAAAGTATAGCTAATAAGTACTATACTAGTTTTGACAAAGTCCTTTAGGAACATAGATGAATTGTGGAAAACATATCAGCAAAGTGAAAGCAGTATTTGGCATTTTTCCATGATAAAACTTTACAGATAGGTCTCAGTAAAAACAAACTCCTCTGAAGAATGTGTCTGCCACCTCTATGCTTTGGGGCACAAAACAGACTCAGAGGGCAATGAAGAAGGCTCCACACCATAGCCTTATAAACTAAGGGCAGTGAACCCTCCCAAGACGCGTAGAGTTTGGGGCTGGGGGATGGAAAAAGGGGGATAAGGAGGTAGCAGCTGTTTCCTGTTAAAACACTGTGGTGTCAAGACAGGTAAAGGGAGCTTTGTAAAAGGCAGTGGAAAGGTACAAGAAAAAAGGGTTTGATTTACTTTGGGAGGAAAACCCTTGCCAAAACATGAGCTTTACAGGAGCAGTTTTTCTAGAGAGAAAAAAAAGAACTCACAGAATGAAAAGGGAGAACATATAAGAGATGGGAAAAGATAAACACCTGCTTTCTTCTTTTCTCAAATGAGCCCTCATAAGGATGTCTGGCAACCTCAACTTACATTTTTCATGGACTCTTTGCAATTTACTTTGATCTGCAACCCATGACTTTTGAAAATAGCTGAAAGGAGTCTCTGCTCTGTGTTCATTTAGATCAGATGATCCTGGGGTAAGACTGCACATCAAATCCTTGGCCACCTCTACCCAAAATCTCATCTTCCAACTAGAAACTCTCAGTACAAATCCTATATGGGCTCAACAAATACTTGATGAAACATGAATGAATAGAAGACTGAAATGATTGAATGTCCAGGTATCTGCCCTGTCAAGTAAGAATCTTATGCTTTATGTTTTTAAGAAAAACCACGGATGTAAATTCTACCATCACCCAGTGATACCTGTTTTCTTGCTATCTTGAAGAAATATTCCCTTCAGGTAATTTTTTCCTTTATTCTGAAAAACAATGATAGATATTCCTTTCCTTTTTAAAATGTTAATAGCCATGATGTATGTATATGAATATTCAGGTTTTGCTGCAAAGCTTATGTTTCTGTGCTATAGTTTTCAGCACAGATATAATCATAATAGTATTATGTCTTAAAGATTCATTGTACATTATAAATAAGCAGCTGTATTATAAAAACACTTAATTACAGATGTAAATTTCTCCGAGTTTATCCAGGAGACATTTCTGTCATCCCAAAATAGTTCATTTATTCACTTAAATTATCCCTGCATATGTGAAACAATTTAAGGCACATAACTAGTACATGGCACACAGCTGAACTTCCCTGGTGGTACAGTGGCTAAATCCTCCCGCCAATGCAGAGGTCACAGATTCGACCCCTCATTCAGGAAGATTCCACACATCTCAGAGTGATTAAGCCTGTGTGCCACAGCTACTGAGTCTGTGCTCTACAGTCCCACGCACAGAAACTACCAAGCCCATGTGGTGCAGCTACCGAAACTCCAGATGTCTGGAGCCTGCGCTCACAGCAAGAGAAGCCGCCACAGCGAGAAGCCCACTCACCACGATGAAGAGTGGGGCAACTTTCTCCAGCCAGAGAGAGCCGTAGAAAAGCAACGAAGACCCAGTGCAGCCAAAAGTAAATAAATAAATAAAATAAAGGCACACAGCTGAGTCCCTGCTTTACTAAGGAGGTGGATTTTCCAAGTGTATAAAGTCCCTATATTTAACAAAAAGGATATGCCCCTTTGACCAGAATGACCATTGTCATAATATTCTACAGAATAACCCAGTCTCATAAGGCTTTTTTGACTCATGAACATATGACTGAAATAGGAGAAGCCAGAAGGATTGCACATAATACACTAAAAATACACTCTGGAGATGACATGATAACCCGATATACTAGCCCCCTCTTTTCTTCCATTTAGCATCTGTCTTTGTACACTCATAAATACTAACTGGCACAAATGATGTGAAGAAACAGAAGAACCATTTCAACCACAGCTTGCTCTGAGAGCAGGCTGAAATAAGCAGTACCAGAAAGCAAGGTGCTTGAGTTAGACTACCACATACTCTGTTGCATATACATATAAACCAGAACACTTACAAACAAGAATGCAAAAAAACACTGATGTACTTTAGTGTTATTTACCTGTGAGCCTGCAGCTGCATTACTAATCAGATTATTGTTGGGATGAGCAATCCAGAAAGTTGAAACAGCCCTGAAAGGCATTTTTTTTAAGGTGATTTAAATATTCGTCAGGAAAAATCCCATCTTCTAAAAACCTCCCACTAAACATATCCCCCAAAAGCCAACAGGCCTTGGCCATCACATGTGAGCTTTTCACTCCACCAATTACTCACATACAGTCAGTGGCAGGCACAGGGATATAATTTCCAAATACTTTTTCCCGCATGGTGATGCACATGGAGTTATTCCGATCCGTGGGAAGGAGTGTGCCTGGTTTGGTGAGGAGTCCCAGATTGTGGAACAAAGTATTTCTCTGTTCAATACCATCTTCCAGAAAGAAACAATGACCCAGTGTGTCAAATCCGACGGTGTCTTTTATCTGCCAAAATACAAGTGTATAATGTCATTGGTAACAAGACTGGCTGTGGTTGACAAGTGCTATTCATGAGGCATGCTAAGTACAAAAGCAAAAAATTTTCATCTTAGCTGATGGGGCAAAGTCACAGTGGCTAAATCCTCCCGCCAATGCAGAGGTCACAGATTCGACCCCTCATTCAGGAAGATTCCACACATCTCAGAGTGATTAAGCCTGTGTGCCACAGCTACTGAGTCTGTGCTCTACAGTCCCACGCACAGAAACTACCAAGCCCATGTGGTGCAGCTACCGAAACTCCAGGTGTCTGGAGCCTGCGCTCACAGCAAGAGAAGCCGCCACAGCGAGAAGCCCACTCACCACGATGAAGAGTGGGGCTACTTTCTCCAGCCAGAGAGAGCCGTAGAAAAGCAACGAAGACCCAGTGCAGCCAAAAGTAAATAAATAAATAAAATAAAGGCACACAGCTGAGTCCCTGCTTTACTAAGGAGGTGGATTTTCCAAGTGTATAAAGTCCCTATATTTAACAAAAAGGATATGCCCCTTTGACCAGAATGACCATTGTCATAATATTCTACAGAATAACCCAGTCTCATAAGGCTTTTTTGACTCATGAACATATGACTGAAATAGGAGAAGCCAGAAGGATTGCACATAATACACTAAAAATACACTCTGGAGATGACATGATAACCCGATATACTAGCCCCCTCTTTTCTTCCATTTAGCATCTGTCTTTGTACACTCATAAATACTAACTGGCACAAATGATGTGAAGAAACAGAAGAACCATTTCAACCACAGCTTGCTCTGAGAGCAGGCTGAAATAAGCAGTACCAGAAAGCAAGGTGCTTGAGTTAGACTACCACATACTCTGTTGCATATACATATAAACCAGAACACTTACAAACAAGAATGCAAAAAAACACTGATGTACTTTAGTGTTATTTACCTGTGAGCCTGCAGCTGCATTACTAATCAGATTATTGTTGGGATGAGCAATCCAGAAAGTTGAAACAGCCCTGAAAGGCATTTTTTTTAAGGTGATTTAAATATTCGTCAGGAAAAATCCCATCTTCTAAAAACCTCCCACTAAACATATCCCCCAAAAGCCAACAGGCCTTGGCCATCACATGTGAGCTTTTCACTCCACCAATTACTCACATACAGTCAGTGGCAGGCACAGGGATATAATTTCCAAATACTTTTTCCCGCATGGTGATGCACATGGAGTTATTCCGATCCGTGGGAAGGAGTGTGCCTGGTTTGGTGAGGAGTCCCAGATTGTGGAACAAAGTATTTCTCTGTTCAATACCATCTTCCAGAAAGAAACAATGACCCAGTGTGTCAAATCCGACGGTGTCTTTTATCTGCCAAAATACAAGTGTATAATGTCATTGGTAACAAGACTGGCTGTGGTTGACAAGTGCTATTCATGAGGCATGCTAAGTACAAAAGCAAAAAATTTTCATCTTAGCTGATGGGGCAAAGTCAAATGTCAGGGTTCACTGATCTCTTAAGAGAACAGAGAAAAACAGCAGAATTCTCAGGAAAGCAGGACAGAGTAAGACCTGTGGTCCAACAGCTTACTTGTATAAAATCGACAAGTCATGGGAATGAAGGAGAGGTGACTGTTTTCATAAAATGTATCAGCACAATATGAGGTTACTTACCAGCAAGCCATTTGTCCCATGCACAGTGATGCACCTTGAGAAGCTGTGATGAATAGATAGGCCATCCACAAATGTGGCATGTCTGTACCCTCCTTTGTAATCCACATCTCCACACAGATGAAAATGAACAGGGTACCGCCCCAGTTGCTGCTGACCCATGTGTTTCAATTCCACATGAGAAAGATGGACCGAAGTAAAATTTTTCCTTATCTATAAGATAACCAAAAATCAAACTAACACATAAGCAAAGTAGCTTAGGGTAAAGTAGCTCAGAAGCAAAGTAACAAATTACGTTGTTTGTTTGTTTGTTTATATTTATTTGGCTGTATCAGGTCTTAGTTGCAGCATGCAGGATATTTGTTGGGTGCATGGGCTCCCTAATTGCCCTGTGGTATGTGGAATCTTTGTTCCTTGATCAGGGATCGAACCTGAGTCCCTTGCATTTGAAGGCAGACTCTCAACCACTGGATCACCAAGGAAATTCCCCCAAAATATTGTTTTAATAGAAAATATCTGAAGGAGACCAGACATGAAAGCATTTTTCTTTCACATCCTGTTTTCTTGGATCTCCAGCTCAGAATTTAGCAAATGCTTCTTTACATAAGTGAATACTTTAAAGAGTAGTAAAAAATAGCCTCTTATTAAGAATCAAGGAAAGGTAACCAGGAAGGCTATAAAAATGATTTTTGTACATATGTGTGGGTTTGTTCAAATATTTTGGTCATTTCCTATCTAGTCTTGTTCTTTCATTTCTATAATCTCCACTGTAGTTTGATAAATAACTATTTCTAAATCCTCCTTCAATGATTTAGTTAGCATATAACGTTGTTTACTTCTGTTCTTTTTAAAAAATGTCTCTATGATCCACAACTTAAGCAGTCTCAATATTTATAAACTCTGGATTTTCAATCATACTACTAAAAACAAAGTCATGACACTGACCAACATTTCAGAAATCAGTGTAACAGAAACATAACCAAAAATAATATCCTACTCAACACACAAAACTGATTTTAAGACACATGTAGCCAAAATGCAGCCCAGGAGTCCAATAGATTAGTACACAGGGCAACATTTAGTATATAATAAGTGCTCAGTACTTTTTACAGAATAAAAAATCTGCATATAAAAAATATCTTTACAGAAACATATCTTGAATTTGTACATCACTACTGCTTACACTTTCAGAATATCATGTTTTAAAAAAAATGATCCTTTCAAAGATTGCATGCATGATACTTAGATTTTTTGTTTTTTTTGTCTGTATAACTGATTCTTCCCAATATAAATTGATTTCATTCTTCATAGGACAATTCTTAAATGATTAACTAAGAGTCCAGATCAACTAAATGAAGATATAATGCTATCTTTTAATCATCTAAAATCTCCTTGTCATTGGAAAGATAAAATGTGATATCAATAGCCATAAAGATGTCATTCCAAAACTTGAAAGCTTTGTCAAACATGTACTTAGCAGTCACAGTTTCAAAGAATTCATCAAATCCTTTTGCCTACCATGACATGTCCTCCAAAGGTATCATAATCAAAGAACTGACACTGATTTTCAGCATAGCATGAGTCTTCCATTTCTCCTCGGATAACAATATTCTGGGTAAGAATTCCAACCTCAGCTCTCATGTCTACACCATCTATAATCTCACCCATGTGCAGGAACTGAGGCGTTTCTGGTTGATGAGGGCAAAGCAAAAATAACATTAGAACAAAGAAAACATAAAACTTACATCAAAAAGACAGTAATCATTATCTCGTAACTTCAAGACATTATTAAATTTGTTGTTTGCTTCCTTTCTTCAATACCTCAGAACAAAAGAATCCCAGGAAGCAGAGATTTTATGGATTTTCTACTGTAAGCACCCACACTCAGTGCTCTTAACCCTCACTCCCAACTATCAAACTCACACACAGAGAGCTTACCCCTCCCTAAAGTACTGGGTCAGCTAAAAAGTTCCATTTGGGTTTTTCCAGAAGATGTTACATAAAAATTCAAACGAACTTTTCGGCCAAGCCAATAGTTCATTCTTGAGCAGCACCAATAATCTGGACCCTAACTAAGAATCCATGCTGTCTCTCTCTGCTTCCTGTTCATGTGCTCTTGTTCCACTCCCCTGAGGACACAGGAATACTCAAGTGCATGCCAGTACCTAGGAAAGCTAATGGTTTTGTAGATGTTGATAATAGGGTGGAAAGTTTTTTTTGCTTCTCCTTCAAAGCTAAAGTAACCTGCATTTGGACATTAACAGTCCAGAAATAACCACCTTTTCTTTCCACTTCTTATTTTAATATTATTATGCACTTTTAAATCCCCACCTTTACTAAAAACTTAGAAACACGTTATCAACAAGCTTTTATCTGATCTTAACTATATACAAACTCAGGAAGGAAAAACACAAATAAACCAAATAATGGAAATTCATTATCATGTATACTTGTTAACAATGGGAATTTCCAAACAAAATTAATGCCAGATGGTATGATGATTTTTTAGTTTTCAGTTTTCTGCTTATGGCCTGTATGGTCAAGAAGGAAATGTACAACACTGAGTGAAGCAGGAAAAAACTGCCAAGTGAGTCAATCTCATTTTTTTTTTAAGCAAAAAAGTTTCCTTTAATCTTGAAAGTTCTAAATTACCCATTGAGTGAGTACTTATTAAATAGCTACTCTAAATTCTTCTGTTTTGTATCATAAATGTGTAATGCATAATTTTTATTACAGAAGCAAGGAAAGCAATATAATGAATGAATGCACAATGAATCCCATAACTGAGGCAATGAAGGAAGAAGCTTTGCCTATCACCAGCCTCAAAATAAGTAACTGGTAAATGTCGGTCATCCTTTCTAAACAAGAATTTACAGTAAGGATCTCATTGTATATTGCTCTCTCTCAAAAAATACATTCATCAAGATTATGATAGGAAATGTAGTTTTATGAAAATATCTTTTTGGTTTCATTTTAAATATTTGTGAGATCTACTTCTGGCCAAGAAAGCAGACACTCAAAGACCATGAGTTTCATTTTTTTACATAAAAAAGAGACACTTCTATTTAAAAAATAAACCTAGTTTACTATTATCTAATAGCAGAAATTTAATAAAAAAGAAGTTTGAAAGCATCTTGGAAAAAAAATTCAATCCATCTAGTTTGCATCTCTTTTTTTTTAAACATAGAAACTGGCATAAAAACACTGATTTGTCTATAACACATCATTAACAGCAACATTATTGCTCAATGACTACTTTTATCTAATATCCTCGGGACTCTAGTGTTCAAAGCACCCCACTGCTAAGACCTTCAATACTGATGACAATGACGATTGAAGGAAAAACAAAGAATCCCAAGAATCATATCTCAAGAAGAGTGTTACCAAGAAGCCTTCTGAGCAGTCTGATACCTTTGACTTTGACCTGGAAGCGGCTGCACTCAGGACAGGGGAGAAGAGTAAACTCCTCTGCTTGGTACATGGAATAGTCCGTGCTTGCGACCACAATCTGATCTCTGGGTTCCCAACTACTAACATCATCCAGCAGGTGCAGTTTTACTCCATCTACGGCCTCTACCCGGAAACCTGAATTAGAAATACCTAGACCAAAAAGCAAGAAAAGTGATTTTCTTTTCCTAAAATCAACCCCTTCATTGATTCACAAATCAAAAGATAAATGTAAGTCAGCAATGCTTCAATCTGACCCATGCACAGGAAAAGATAGGACATGAACACACATAATCTTAACATTAAGAATAAAAGCTGGCCTTAGGTGATTTCTCACTTCTAGACCTTTGCTCATCATTTAGTCTCTGTCTACAGTGTCCATCCACTCTTAATTTACCAACCAAGATACTATTCATCTTATAAAGTTCAGGCAAACCTTTCTGGACTTCCCAAACATCCTCTTGGAAGTAACCATTCTCTCCAATATTCTTATTCTGTTATTTTTCTCTGGCATGATTAGTATCATTCCAATGGGAAGACAGCTCACCTTCCTGGAAGCTACATCAGTGAAGAAAGCAAAGCACAGCCACCATGTATTCACTGCTGTCTCAAGTGCAGACTCATAAAATGCCTACTGAAGGCATGAGCGTCCCCACTATCATCTGCAAAGTGACCTAAAGGCCACATGATAGTGCCCCAGTCCAGCTCAGCACCTTTCCTGGGATAACATCCGACTTGCAATCCAGGGACTACTAATTACTGATCTTTCCTGAGACCCCCTTCTGAAATTCACAATTGGTTCCCAACTAGGCAGATGGAAACTGAAAAGCTGACCCAACATCTCTCTAACTTGCGCTCTTTAACATGCAACCAAGTGCAGGAGCTTCTGCACTGCTTCTACACTGTTCCCTGCTTCTCAAAGTGTCCATGATATAATCTGTCATGGTCCAAAACCTGATTTAATGCAAATGAATATGGAATAGATGGAAGCTATGGAAAATATGGAAATGTGGGGAAACACCATATTTCAAAGATATCTGTTTACTATCTGTATTTCAGTATCACCTTTCCAATTAACTGACAAACTACTCTGGGGCTACTTGAAGATACTGACCCTAAAAGTCGATGAGGGACTTCCCTGGTGGTCCACTGGCTAAGACTCCAAGTTTACAGTGCTTGGGGACCCAAATTCGATCCCTGGTCAGGACAACATATCCTGCATGCCATAACTGAAGTCCCGCATGCCACAACTAAGAGTTGGTGCAGCCAAATAAACAAATTTTTTTTTTTAATTTAAAAAAAATAATAGTCAATGATAGGAATAAAAAAACTCATTTACTTAAGTTAGAGGAATCAAAATGCAGGATATTTAGGCAAGACACAAAGAATAATACAAATATCCTTACAGTCTTAGAGATACTTGATAATACCTAACCTGAGCAAGTTCTGAAATCTGCTCCACTAGACTGATCTACCATGCTTTCCTGTTTCTACAAAGCACCAAAACAAAACAAAAAAAAAAAGGAAGGAACCTAATAAATGCAAAGCGTTTTTCATTATGTTTCTTTCACATAAATACTAAAGCCCATAATGGAATTTTGTCTAAATAAAGATAATAACTATCAATGATAGCTAACAATTGTTGGGATTTCACATACATAATAACCTTTCATCAAAACAGCTTTGAGATAGAGGAACTATTATATGCATTAGAGATAAAAGAAGCAAAGGTCAGGGAATCTGACTAATAGCTGAAAGAAGATAGTCTGACTAATAGCTAAAAAAAGAGCCCACATGAATGCTAATTTAATTCCAGAGTCCAATTTTCCTAACCTCTCTATATCATTCTTCCTTCCTAAGAACTAAAACAGACAGGTTAAGAGTAAAGATAAGCCAAAATATCATGGTACCAATGATAATCACTACCCCAAATTTCAGATTTAACCAAAAAGATTGATCTAAAAAAGGGAAACTAAGAAACATTAAATTTTTGTCATAAAAAATTTCAATATGCTTTTTAAAAAAATTCTAGATAAATAAGTTTTAACTTAAAAGATCATTAGAATTTGTTTCTGTTTTAAAAAAAAGGCAAGGTTACATAGAGGAAAATCTGTATTATTCAACAATTCTTCACTCTTTTCTGGATGAAGATGAAAATCCTTCCTGAGATATCTCCTACTGGCACTAATGAACTGGAAGTATGAAAGAAAATATGTTCATCATCCTAGCTTCCTGGAGTGACTTTCTACCTCTTCCAGAAAATAGGAAACACTGAGAACACAGAACACAAACAATATCCTACAATAGATAGCTGGAATGTATACTTTCCCAGAAATGAGCAGTCATTGGTAATGTGAAAATGTAAGCAAAATTTCTCAAAAGGAAATGTTGACTCCAAGTTTGTCATCCTCTACCTGGAATCTTACTGAAAGAAGTTCCACTACACTCTTCATGCAAGTCCAAATTCCTGCTCAGAAATATTTCTCATCTACCTATGTTTTTTGCCAGAGGCAACCATGATGTGGTTGAAAGAACAATAGTCTTGGAGGCAGAAAACTTAGCCTTGATTCCAGTCTCCTCATCCATAATAGATGCCATCTTCTCACCTCAGACTCAGAAGGCTGCTTAAATGGAGCATGTGGAAGTCCCATTACATACCAGGAACTGTTTATCTGTTTGTTTTAAAGCAAAAGACTCTTTTTTTAATTACAAGGATACAAAATACAGTTATATCCCAAGTCATGTTTGCATTACTGTTAAAACAGCTAACCTTTATTGAGTGCTTATTATATACTCTGTGCTGAAAACTTCATATTCTTCATGTTTGATATTCACAGCAGTCCTATGTGGTAGTTTCCATTATTATCCCCATTTTCAGATGAGGAAACTAAGGGTTAGGAAGTTGAAGTCATATGCCATCATCATATAGTAAGCAAAAGAGCTGGGACATGAACCCAGGCATTCTGTCTCCAGAAATCCACTTCAGTGAATACTTTACTACAGTACTGCTAAAAACAGAAGTATGTGCCCAGCCTAAAATAAACCTTTCTGGGTAATTACAGATGTAATAAAGCACCTTTTAATTACTCATTTCACATTAATTTTGGTATAATACTGGGTTGGAAAAGAAAGGTGGTGGGCAAGCACAGACAGGAGGCTGCCAATTCACCTGGAGTCAAAAAAATCTAGCAGCAAAACACAGAAATTCTTCAGTGAATTTCCTTTAAAAAAAAAAGAGTATCATTGTTAGACATGATAGTTCTTCTGAAAGGTTGATTCTAATTTTCAAAATATGCTGAAGAAAAGTAAAGGCCTAAGGTAACTTTATAATATATATTTAAGGAAAGGAAAGCAGTTTAAAACAAAATGAACACTAGGGGAGGGAACATAGATTTTAAATGCTAATTAACTCTAAATGATAGGGTGAAACATTAATTTTAACTTTGTACTTTGCTCTGTTTTCCAGTTTGACTATAAGATAAACATAGTAGCTGAATTATCAAGGAAACATTGCTAAGAAAATGAGTAATTTGTTTACACAGCATGTGTTCAAAGGTAATATTTGTCGATAGAGCTATATAACAATAAGATCCAACGTACAAAACCAGTTCACTATCACAGAACATAATCAAAGACAGCTCACCCTATCACACCCAGATTGGTTCGACCAATACTAAATCTAGGAAACTAAATCTAGAAGGATCTAAATCTAGGAAATCCATTAACCACACCTAATGACTCAAGAATGAAGAACAATGTCCAACTGAGGATCCAGAAAAGAAAAGTTTTGTTTCAGCCTAAAAGATCAACTATAGTTGGAAAACTATAGGTTTCATTTTCAACCAGTTGAGAAATCAAAATAGACTATCATGTGAATATAATGCCACTTTAAAAAACATCTGTCACAATACTTACCAACGTATTAACAAGAGTATAAACTGTGCTTGCCTACCTTCAATCCATTCACTATAAGCTGTCACAGAGAACTTCTGACCATCCACAGTATAAAATTCTCTTTGGGCGAGAGCCGTCCCTCCACTACTATGATTCTCATAGTTTCTTACAGACTCATTGCAAGAAGTACTGCCACCATCAATGACACCAACCAAAGCCCAAGCTTGCCTAGAAGGAAAAAGAGCAGGTGCAACTGATTATTTGTCATGGTACTGACCCAAATCCCCAACACAGATGTTATGACAGGTGCTATTAATTCTATTTCATTTTTGTCAATCCCTCCAACTCTTCTTCCCCATGTGGTTGCAAGCCCAAACTTGACTGAAAAAACTGACATCACAGAAGGAAATGCACCTGGATTTTAAATCCCTGTTTGTCCAGTTCTATAACAGGTGAAACACTGATTACTATGATTTCCATTAATCACTGACTTCCTCAATTCACACTCTTTTCATTCACATTATTTTTTATTAATTTTTTTCTAATCTTCTGGCCACTCAACATGTAGGGTGTCAGTTTCCAACCAGATATGAAACCCGCATCCCTTGCATTAGAGGACAGTGTGTGTTAGTCACTCAGTCGTGTCCGATTCTCTGCGACCCCAAGGACTGTAGCCCACCAGGCTCCTCTGTCCATGGAATTCTCCAGGCAAGAATACTGGAATGGATTGCAACTCCCTTCTCCAGGGGATCTTCCCAACCCAGGGACTGAACCCAGGTCTCCTGCATTGCAAGCAAATTCTTTACCATCTGAGCCACCAAGGAAGCCCCCATTTCTTTTTAAATGATTATTGCCTGGTCTCTTTTCCATGCTTATCTCTGCAATGTTCTCAAATCTAACTATATAACAGAATCATATGGGAACTTTAGAAACATATCCAAGCTTAGACCCAGCCCACACCAATGCAGCCAACATCTCTACAGGTGGGGCCTAGCATTAGTCTGTTTTAAAGTTCCCCAGATGCTCTGACTGTGCAGCCACACTGGAGAACCACCAAGTTAGACCAGGGGTTCTCAAACTTCATTGGTATAAGAATTAAATGTAAGGCTTGTTAAACCAGACTGCTGGGCCCCACCTTCTGACTGTTTGACGTGGGGCCATAGAATTACTGACAAGTTCCCAGGTGATGCTGATGCTGCTGGTCTGGGAACCACACTGAGAACCTGAGTCACGGGTCAGAGGTTAGAGCAGTAAGTGTCATCTTTGACTGTACACACTGCCAGTGGGGAGCGGGGAGGATGTCCTACGCTTCAGAGATCCTGATGTAAATGATGTACAGTGGGCCCTGGGCATGGGATTTTTTAAGATCTCAGGTGTGCAAACAAAGCTGAGACCACTAGGTTATTAGTTTAACATTATTAAAGCTATAGAATCACTATTCCACAGGTTTTTAATTTTATATGCTTTATATCTATTTGTTGAAAGCAATACACTTGAAAAACACCATTTTATTACTGTGATACGGTGATAAACATTCCAGGAACTTTGCTCAAGCTTATGATCAAAGTCAATTCAAAAGAAAAGAAAGAAAGAACAAAGACAAAACATCAGAAAATTAGCCTTAAGACTCCTGGTTTAAAACATGAAAAGTCTCAGCTTCCTATTGTAGAGGGAAAAACTGCCAAATATAATCTATGCTAGACAGATGGCTGGATATTCACAGATGAAAGTTAACCAACGCATGCCTACATCCTTACAAATCCCACACCCACCCTGCATGGATTAGCTACTCTTTGGCTGACTGTGCTTTATAGCTCTATTTATATTCTTTGATACAGCAGAAAGAATCAAATGAAGAATGCTTCAATTTATTATCTCCTATATGAGGGAAGGAGAGGAAGACTATCAGAGGCTTCCTTTATTTACCAGAACTGCCTCAGCAACTATAAAACAATGTTCTATTCTACTGACACTATCTCCAAAACACTCCTACTTCCCTCCTCCACTTGAGGAAAATTTCAGCGTGCCAGAATATTATCTTCCAAGGGGCATGTTTATGTACCCTGGAGATAATGGCAATGCAAAGGAACATTGGCAAAGGATCACAATTCTAATTTCTCCGTCAAATCAGCCTCAATATTTTAAAAGGAAATTGAAAACAATAGGGAGAAGATTACCCCAAAAGTTAAACAAAACATTCAGAGCTAATGATCACACAAATCTAGAATGATAATGACATAAAGAAACAAAAGTTATTATCTCTGGTACTACTGGATAATGAAATAGAGTGGGTATCTGAGCAGACAATGCTTTCACTCCTAGGTCTATCAATTGTAGAAATACCTGCACATGAGCATGAAGAGAAGCTCCAGTACTTTGGCCACCTGATGCAAAGAGTCAACTCATTAGGAAAGACTGTTGCTGGGAAAGACTGGGGGCAAGAAAAGAAGGGGGCGATAGAGGATGAGATGGTTGGATGACATCACTCACTCACTGGACATGAGTTTGAGCAAACTCTGGGAGATGGTGAAGGACAGGGAAGCCTGCATGCTGCAGTTCATGGGATCACAGAGTGGGGCATGACTTAGCCACTGAACAACAACAAATATTCCCTGTGTGAGTAAAGAGTTTTAAAACCATTACAGACCCTTTTTCTTCACTAATTTTTGTCTTCTTAACTTTCTCTACAACTTCTATAGATAACATTCCATTCCAACACTGACCAAAGGAAAAAATAATAACTAGATAAATCAACCATCAAAGGAAAAAAAGAGAAACTAGATCATTTCAACATGCCAGTTTTGAAGTTCTCTAACTTCACTGCAGATATCCCCTGACTTTATTATGAAAAGTAAGCAGAAAACTTCTGTTTTCTTTGTAAATGTTGAGCCAGCTACTTCCCCAGAACTGCATTAGGAAATCATGATTAATCAGAATATGGCACAAGAACACAAGAATAAATTGTAGGAATGAATACTACTATTTGGATGAACTTTCTAGCCCTCCAACTTGTGCCAGGGTCTCATAGGACAGTGCCAATCAAACAAGATTCAAATTAAAGGATTCAAAAAACAAAAGAAAAAAAAGAGAAAGAAAAGAAAAAGAAACCTGTTCATGTTCCACCCCTCCTCATGCTTTTAAGGCAATTTTTACACCTTAGCTCAGAATGGGGCCCTAACCTTTCAATTCATAAGGTGCCTCAATTAGCCTGAGTTTCCATATGATCTTCAGAAGATGCTATAAGAAGGAAGTCAATTTCCTTAAACTGATTGTTTTTCAGAACCACAATCCTGTTCTTAATTTTTCACAAGTCCAATGCTAAGATTCACAACGTGTTTCATAAACCAAAGCTTAGAAAAGAACTTTTTAACCAGTATTCTGTCCTCCAATTCAAAGCAAGAGGCAACCAGGCTTCCAAACTGTAGTGGCCACTCTGACACCTGACTTTCTCCATCACACTCCCCTCTCACACAGACACAGGTTCTAATACTCAGCAGGAAGGAAAGTAAAAAAAAAAGATATGTTTGGGGCTTCCCTGGTAGTCCAGTGGTTGGGAGTCCACCTGCCAATGAGGGGAACACGAGTTTGATCCCTGGTCTAGGAGGAGCCCAGCCGAGGGGCAACTGGGCCCTCAAGCCGCAACTACTGAGCCTGAGGGCCCTAGAGTCTGTGCTCCACAACAAAAGAAGCCACCAAAATGGGAAACCCAAGCACCACAGCTAGAGAGCAGCCTCAGCTCGCCACAACTAGAGAAAGCCCTTGCAGCAAGGAAGACCCGGCACAGTCAAAAATAAATAAATAAAAAGTTGTAAAATATATCTTCATGCTAAAAAAAAAAAAAAAAGATATGCATGCCCACCTGTAGCCCAGCCCTTGGATCAGCTTACTTCCCAGCCGGTCCTGGATCATTTGTATGGTTCCTTGTAAGAGGCTTTTAACAGCTGAATCTCCAACAGCTATGGCAACAATCCGTCCTGGATCCTGGTCTCTCAGGAATTTCTGAAGTCGCCTACTTTCATTTTGGGATTCATGGGTATCAAATCTCTCAATTTCCAAAATTTTGGCTGTGTCTTGATCAATGACCCTCACATTGAGGCCCCTGGAAAAGTCCTTTTTAAAGGCATAGGAGCCAAAGGTCAAGCCTGAAGAATTCAGAGTTCTCACCAACAACGTCCATGATGCCTTCTGTGTCCCATGTAATTCCAGTGTCCCGCCAGCTTCCACACCAATAAATTTTTTGCCAAATGTTGGCATACTTTCACCTTCATCTGACTTGCCATACAAGGCAATTGTCGCTTTGGATTTATAGCGGCATTTTTCTGCTCCAATATGAAGCGCCCCACCATCCTTGATCAGGATGTAACGAGTCCTCAAAGTAATATTTCTGGATCCATCTTTATCGTCCCCAAATACAAGCAGTCCTGCAGGGAATAATACTAAGTAAGCCAGTTTCTGAAATATCTTTCTAAGATACAGAGAAATAGCTTTCATCTTAAGAGGGGAAAAAAGCACTTCCGCAGTTAAGTTGGGAAAAAGAATTTACTAAAAGTCTGCTTAGAAAATTGAATCTATTTTCAAAACAAAGAAATGGAGAATTCATATCTCAACACGCTAAACATGCCCATGTGTAAGAATTTCAATCCATTCACTTTAAAGGTAAATCATTTATAGAAAAATATCTAAGACTCTACAAATCTGAATCTCATTTTTACCTATATTAACCTACCTTAATTCTCTCATCACTCTCCATAGTTGTAACAAAGATTTAGCTATGAGAGATGACCTTCTGGAGCTCTTTCTTTCTGGATAAATCAACGGTCTTGACTTGAGTGATTTCTAAGGCCCTTCTAGCTGTTGAATTCTACGGTTCTAACTTAGGAATCTTTCCTGTCTTCACAGTTAGAGTGACACCACATTCTAAATGCCAACAATAGTTTTCTACATAAAGAACATCAAATGTTGCTGTTCCCATAGACAGGGACCGTTACTTACCTCCATCCTGAATAACTATAGAATTCACTGTGGCATCTGAGGTCAGACGAAACATATCTCCTTCCTTGATAACAACTTGTTTTGCAGAATCTTGTCCTGGATCCCAGTTCCTGAGACGAGGGTTTTGATCTGGGCAATTCTCTATAAAACAAAGCAACATCAATACCCCATTAAACCAACAAGACCCAAAAATACCTTCAGCCAAATTCAAGTACTACTGTTGTTTATTGCAACTTGCAAGTAATGGGCTGACATATTTTCTTTCCATAACGATGGAATTCCTATCCCATCCCACCAAGCAGAGCTATGTCAAATCCTTTACTTCCTCAAAATATAAAAAAGGTTTCACCACAAAAGGAAGTTGCTGCCACCTAGTTTGGGTCAGAGTCCAGTAAAACCAGAGTTCCCCTGAACTATCTACTCTGGAAACAAATCA
This sequence comes from Cephalophus harveyi, assembly GCA_006410635.1. NCBI lineage: Eukaryota > Metazoa > Chordata > Mammalia > Artiodactyla > Bovidae > Cephalophus > Cephalophus harveyi. The sequence goes on from SJYT01059859.1 coordinate 68,841, forward strand.
ACAGTAAGAGGCAAAACTCTGAATTGTGTTTAGAAAACAAAATAAGTTCACAACATACTGACAGATTAAAAAAAAAAAAAAAAAAAAAAAAAAACAGGAAAATTGCTAAGCAATATGTATATTAGGTCTTCCCAGGTTCCTTCCTATGCATGGTGAATCATAAAGCAGGTGATAATGGCACCTCCTTCATCACAAAGGCAGCTGCTGATAAACTGAGGTATCTTCAGACATGTACATTTCCCTAACAAAACTGCAAGAGGCAAATGGCCAAAAACATGACTTCTCATTTTCAGAGATGAGGAAACTACAGATTAGAGAAGCCAAACCCAAGACTACTCAGCAAGTTGAGTGATATGAAAGTTCCCCTTTAAGAAATGAGGTTTACTTTCCTTGCAGTGTTCCTTTGCTAGAATTTGCCTCTTGAATAGATGATGATGAAAATACAAAAAGTATTTTGTATTGCCAAAGTTATTTAATGCATGAGACCTTTCATTTCTGCTATAATTTGGAAGAGAGAGGAAAAAAATATCGCACCAATTTTTTAAAATTTATTTTTAATGTTAGGATAATTATAATATTGTGTTGATTTCTCCCATACAGCAACATGGATCAGCCACAGATATACGTATGTCCTCTTCCTCTGGAGCCTGCCTCCCACCTCTCACCCTATCCCACTCCTCTAGATTGTCACAGAGCCCTGGTTTGAGTTTCCTGAATCATACAACAAATCCCCACTGGCTATTTTACATGTTAGTGTATATGCTTCCATGCTACTCTCTCCATTATCACATCAATTTTGATCTTAAATTAATGACCAAGTAGTTATGGAGGACCGATTTGTCCACTCTGGACTAGATAGTGTAAAATTCATAAAGTTCATAATACATAAAATTTAGAATGAGCTCACAGCCCTTAAGAGTATATAATCTAGTTTTGTATGAAATAATACTGAAAAATATGGTAGTTTCTTTAGATGCAAAAAAGCTCAGAGAAAGGAGAGGTGGCACTAGAGTAACCGAGACAGCTTCAATGGAGCAGACCTAGACCCCCAAAGAGTGGACAGAATTTAAATAAGGGGAGCATGAAGGGGAGATATGAATACTAGCGATGCAAGTATCCCTTATGGTCCAAGTCCATTTGGTTGCTCATTTAGAATAGCCAGATGTCACCTACATTTAAACTAAGCAAAGATTAGAAAGGACAGGATACACTTGTATGAAGGTGGAAGGTATATACTACAGGATAATGTGAGAAAAAGTAGAGATACTGAGTACATCACAAAGACATTGTTTTTTATAGGAAGTAAATTGTGATTACTTGTTTTGAACTTGCACACCGCTAATGCAAACATCTATTTCTAAGTATTCATGTTGGTTTATGCTTTCTCTTTGAGGTGACAGTAACCACTACCATTAAAATTAGTCCTACTAGGTAAGACCTCGGCAGTTACTTCATGGAATTAATTTTTGTCCTAGCAGCTTCATAATCATTGATATTTAATTCTGATAAATCAATGATCATCACTAATATATTAAGAATAGTCAAACTTTTCAAAGAAACAAGAAACGTCTTGAATTCATTCTGACTTAATATTGAGGATTTCTTGAGCTTTTCTTGTACCTCCCTCTTTACCCATAAAACATTTAACTGGAATTCTCCATCGTATCACAAGCAAATGTAGTCCCAAGAAACAAGCAATGGACCCAGTTAGAGAAGAAAATCCAGAAGGAAACTAATCTCAAAAGATCTAAAGCCTACTATAATACTTATATAATTCCTCTTAATTATTTATAAATATTTATAATATTTATATTATATTCACTAAAAATTTTTTATCACCCAAAATTCCAATCTGTTTTTTTTTCCAGTAAACTACATTTAATGAGAAAACATGTAGTCTGCAGAAAGCATCAAAAAATAGCTTAGCCAGCCCCACCTTCTTGGCTACCCACTTATTGAATAGTGGGATCCATTATTAAAGTTATGTAACAGCAGTAACCACAGTAGGGCTGATTCTGAAATATTTCAGTACCAGATCTTTCCACTGATATTCTGCCCTTATACTGCCAAAATGTGAAACTAAAAAATGTTGATTCAAGGAACCACATCACCAATTCACTGTCTTAGTTGGAATATGAAAATGTCAATTAAAGTCACAGATTTTAGCTTTGATTTTCCATAATCTAGCATCCATTTACTGTAGATTGTTTGGAAAGAATGAATCAACAGCAGCGAACTTGGTATTTCTCTGGAGAAAAGAGGAAAGAAAGTCAATGGTATGTGCAATGAAAAGCAATGTTGCAAGTTCTTTACATGGTCCACTGGCTTGGCCAACAAAGATGTTGAGAGACACCTCAACATCACTCTGTCATACTGAATGAGATATAAGTCAGAAAGATAAAAACAAATATTTTATATTAACACAAAACATAGAATCTAGAAAAAATGGCATACAGGAACTTATTTGCAAAGCAGAAACAGAGACATACCAAGGGAGGAAGGTAGGGTGGGATGGACTGGGAGATTGGGATTGACATACATACATTACTATATATAAAACAGATAACTAATGAGAACCAACTGTATAGCAAAAGGAACTCTACTTAATGCTCTATGGTGACCTAAATGGGAAGGAAATCCAAGGAAGAGGGGAATACATGTATACGTATGGCTGATTCACTTTGCTGTATAGCAGAAACTAACACATTATAAAGCAACTACACTTCAAAAAAAAAACACACACACATAAAAAAAAAAAGTCAAATGAACATCTCTCTTACTTCAGGTCTACTTTTTTACAAGAATTGAAATTATCTCCCCTAAACCTTAAAGTCTCTAAGACCCCTAAATCACCCATGAAAACTAAATAGACTAACGTTTCTAAGTCTTATAACCAGTAAGTGAAAGTGTGTTAGTGAGTCAGTCATGTTTAACTCTTTGCAACCCCATGGACTGTATCCCACCAAGATCCTGTCCGTGGAATTCTCCAGGCAAGAATACTGGAGTGGGTAGCCATTCATTTCTCCAGGGGATCTTCTCAACCCAGGGATCAAACCCAGGTCTCCTGCATAGCAAGCAGATTCATTACTATCTGATTCATTCCAGGGAAGCCTATAACCAGTAAAATACTTCTCAAATATTACATCCATTTAAGAAGGTACTAATTCACCTAGACCCAGACATCCTGGAAAGTGAAGTCAAGTGGGCCTTAGAAAGCATCGCTATGAACAAAGCTAGTGGAGGTGATAGAATTCCAGTGGAGCTATTTCAAATCCTGAAAGATGAAGCTGAGAGTTCCAGAAAAACATCTACTTCTGCTTTATCGACTATGCCAAAGCCTTTGACTGTGTGGATCACAATAAACTGTGGAAAATTCTGAAAGAGATGGGAATACCAGACCACTTGACCTGCCTCCTGAGAAACCTATATGCAGATCAGGAAGCACCAGTTAGAACTGGACATGGAACAACAGACTGATTCCAAATAGGAAAAGGAGTACGTCAAGGCTATATACTGTCACCCTGCGTATTTAACTTATATGCAGAGTACATCATGAGAAACGCTGGGCTGGAAGAAGCACAAGCTGGAATCAAGATTGCTGAGAGAAATATCAATAATCTCAGATATGCAGATGACACCACCCTTATGGCAGAAAGTGAAGAGGAACTAAAACGCTTCTTGTGAAAGTGAAAGAGGAGAGTGAAAAAGTTGGCTTAAAGCTCAACATTCAGAAAACGAAGATCATGGCATCTGGTCCCATCACTTCATGGGAAATAGAGGGGGAAACAGTGGAAACAGTGTCAGACTTTAGTTTTTTGGGCTCCAAAATCACTGCAGATGGTGATTGCAGCCATGAAATTAAAAGATGCTTACTCCTTGGAAGAAAAGTTATGACCAACCTAGATAGCATATTGAAAAGCAGAGTCATTACTTTGCCAACAAAGGTCCGTCTAGTCAAGGCTATGGTTTTTCCAGTGGTCAGGTATGGATGTGAGAATTGGACTGTGAAGAAAGCTGAGCACCAAAGAATTGATGCTTTTAAACTGTGGTGTTGGAGAAGACTCTTGAGAGTCCCTTGGACTGCAAGGAGATCCAACCAGTCCATTCTGAAGGAGATCAGTTCCGGGTGTTCATTGGAAAGAATGATGCTAAAGCTGAAACTCTAGTACTTTGGCCACCTCATGCAAAGAGTTGACTCATTGGAAAAGACTCTGATACTGAGAGAGATTGGGGGCATGAGGAGAAGGGGACAACAGAGGATTAGATAGCTGGATGGCATCACTGACTCGATGGACGTGAATTAGAGTAAATTCTGGGAGTTGGTGATGGACAGGGAGGTCTGGCATGCTGCGATTCAAGGGGTTGCAAAGAGTCGGACACGACTGAGCGACTGAACTGAACTGAATTCAACAAAAATCTGTTGCAGACGATAAAAAAATGCAGACCAATATGGTGCTAATCCTGGTGGCCTAGTCTGCTTTCTCCACAGCTTTGAGCCCTTTGATTTTTAGAGATGGATGGGGTGTATTATAAGGCCAGTCTTCATTGGTACTGGGGTTTCCCAGGTGGCTCAGAGGCAAATAATTTGCCTGCCAATGAAGGAGACGCTGGAGCTGTAGGTTCGATCCCTGGGTTGGGAAGATCCCCAGAAGGAGGAAATGTCAACCCACTCCAGTATTCTTGCCTGGGAAATCACATGGACAGAGAAGCCTGGCGGGCTACAGTCCATAGGGTTGTAAAGAGTCAGAGGCATGACTAAGCACACACACATTTTAGCAATACTATATTGAGGCTGACTGACAATATCATTCAAAGTACTGCTATGTTACCAACTCAAAAAGCAAAACCATTTAAGAAATTAAAGTCTTCTTAAATGACTTTTAAATATGAAGACGAGTGTATCAGAACTTATACCTACTAATGGATATTTTCCTTTAAGGATACACATTATTCCTCAAAAATACTGGGAGCTTCTCTTTTGGAATTGTCCCCTCAATTGGTTTCAAATGGCAGAACACAAATCCTATCACTTCCACTTTTTTTCCCCAATTAAATGTACTTTATCACTGCATTTAGTAATTCTTATTACTAAAAACTTGTAGCAATCTGAAAATCATCCCTACTACAAAAGATGAAATTGTGCCGCCACAAGAGTTCAGTAAAGGCTCTTAAAATTACTATTTTGAAAAGAAATGTCCCAAGAAGGTCTTGAGCCCTGGGGCAAAGTGGCAAAATGGAAAGGAAGAGCAATCTTTCATCATTTTCAATGGATTCCTTTAACAATTGCTCTTATTCATAAGAAGTTATAGCTCCTATTATCTAATTATATATAAGTTAGCTAGAGTCAAGTTAAGATAACAAAAGATATTTCAGAATTTATTCTATTTCCTTCCCTTCTTTCTTCTCCTATATGCACTCACCATCTGGAGCATATTTTGAGGATATTCCTAAAATGACTGCAAGTGCAACAAAAAATGAAAAACTAGTAATAGCAAAGCAAATGAAAGTATTTTTGTGCCTCTTCTGCTTTCGGCGCTCTCTCTGGACTTGCTGTTCCTCAGATGAAAAAGCAAAGCTGGCCTGGGCTTCCTGTCGGATGGAGGTAAATTTGGCTGAAGCTTGGCTCTTTGGAGGAGGAGGGGGACGCAGTGGGACAACCTTCCCTGGAACATAGCCAGATGAACGGTGGCTGTTTCCATTCTGAGGTTGCAGGAAAGCAGGGGAGTGTCCCCTGGAATTAGTGGCATGCATGATACACTGTCACTGTGGAAAGAAACAAACAAACAAAAAAATTTAGGCTCAGAAATGTGAGAACTGTAATGCCTTTTTTTTTTAGTGTGGTAAAATATATATAGCATGAAACTTACCATTTTAACCATTTATAAATGTATGATCCAGTGGCATTAAGTACATTCACAGTGTTGTACAACCATCACAATCATCCATTCCCAGGGCATTTTCATCATCCCAAACACAAACTCTGTACCCATGAAGCAAAAACATTTCCCTCCTTCTCCCCAGTCACCACTGTAATGACTTTTTTGAAAATATCAAGTCAGCTTACCTCCTGATATATTAAACTATGTCAACAATCACCTTCAGTGATCTGCTTCTAATGCCACTGCTTCTCCACCCAACACGCTATCATCACCTGATAATGTTAATACCCAATGCCACACCCCAAATATTGTCAGGAGGCAAGCAACCATATCTTTTAAATGACACAGATTTTCTAATGGGCATCTTGGTTGAGAACCACTGTTCTGGGGCAGTTTTTCTCAACTGTGCATAAGATTCACAAGGGAAGCTTGTTAAAGAGGTATATTCCTAGGCTCTCCACCCCACTGATTCTGGCTCAGTGGGTGGAAAGAGGGCCCTGGAGTTAATATTTTTAAAATGTACCTTGGTGACACTGAATCAGGTTTTCACCCTTGAGTATAATTACTGTAAAGCTCTTCAAATTGAAGTTAAAGTCCATCTGTCATATGAGGGCCACAAGGTGGTCCTAACAAATTCCAACAGGCAAGCATACATGTTTCAGTTCAGTTCAGTTCAGTCACTCAGTGGTGTCCAACTCTTTGCAACCCTATGGACTGCAGCACACCAGGCCTCCCTGTGCATCACCAATTCCTGGAGCTTGCTCAAACTCATGTCCATTGAGTCGGTGATGCCATCCAACAATCTCATCCTCTGTCATCCCTTCTCCTCCTGCCTTCAGTCTTTCGCAACATCAAGGTCTTTTCACATGAGTCAGTTCTTCTCACCAGGTGGCCAAAGTAATGGACTTTCAGCTTCAGCATCAGTCCTTTCAGTAAATATTCAGGACTGATTTCCTTTAGGAAGGACTGGTTGGATCTCCTTGCAGTCCAAGGGACTCTCAAGAGTCTTCTCCAACATCACAGTTCAAAAGCATCAATTCTTCAGTGCTCAGCTTTCTTTATAGTCCAACTCTCACATCCATACATGACTACTGGAAAAACCAAAGCTTTGACCAGATGGACATTTGTTGGCAAAGTAATATCTCTGCTTTTTAATATGCTATCTAGGTTGGTCATAACTTTTCTTCCAAAGAGCAAGTGCCTTTTAATGTCATGGCTGTAATCACCATCTGCGGTGATTTTGGAGCCCAAGAAAATAGTCTGTCACTGTTTCCATTGTTTCCCCATCTATTTGCCATGAAGTGATGGGACTGGATGCCATGATCTTCCTGAATGTTGAGTTTTAAGTCAGCTTTTTCACTTTCCACTTTTACCTTTATCAAGAAGCTCTTTAGTTCCTCTTCACTTTCTGCCATAAGGGTGGTGTCATCTGCATATCTGAGGTTATTGATATTTCTCCCTGCAATCTTGATTCCAGCTTGTGATGCATCTAGCCTGGCATTTAGCATAATGTACTCTGCATAGAAGTTAAATAAGCAGGGTGACAATATACAGCCTTGACATATTCCTTTCCCAATTTGGAACCAGTTGTTGTTCCATGTTCCATTCTAACTATTGCTTCTTGACCTGCATACACATTTCTCAGGAGGCAGGTAATGTGGTCTGGTATGCCCACCTTTCAAGAATTTTCCATAGTTTGTTGTGATCCACACAGTCAAAGGCTTTAGCGTAGTCAATGATGCAGATGTTTTTCTGGAATTCTCTTGCTTTTTCTATGATCCAGTGGGTGGATGTTGGCAATTTGATCTCTGGTTCCCCTGCCTTTTCTAAAACCGTCTTGGACATGTGGAAGTTCACGATTCATGTACTGCTGAAGCCTGGCTTGGAGAATTTTGAGCATTATTTTGTGTGAGATGAGTGCAACTGGGAGGTAGTTTAAGCATTCTTTGGCATTGTCTTTCTTTGAGAATGGGATGAAAACTGACCTTTTCCAGTCCTGTAGCCACTGCTGAGTTTTCCAAATTTGCTGGCCAACTGAGTGCAGCACTTTAACAGCATCATCTTTAAGGATCTGAAGTAGCTCTGCTGGAATTCCATCACCTCCAATAGTTTTGTTTGTAGTGATGCTTCCTAAGGCCCTCTTGACTTCACACTGCAGGATGTCTGGCTTTAGGTGAGTGATCACACCCTTGTTCTTATTGGTAATATAACCATGCTATCACTTAATAGACTATGAATTCATTTAATGAGAACGTCTATTCTATCTTTTTAAATACTGAAATTTTGTTTTAAAAAATAGCAGGCATTCAAATATCATGTTTAAGATGGTTTTAAAAAATAGTGAACTCCGGGAGTTGGTGATGGACAGGGAGGCCTGGCGTGCTGTGTTTTATGGGGTCGCAAAGAGTCAGACATGACCTAGCAACTGAACTGAACATTGCTAGAGCACTTACTACCTGGTCCTGTTCTAAACACCTTAGATGTGTTAACTCATCTAATACATTTAATACAACAAATCTATGAGTAGGTGTCATTATCCCCATTTTACACACCAGAAAACTGAGGACTAGAAAAGTTAATTAGCTAGTTTACAGAGAACCAGGACTTGAACCCAAGAATGTTGACTAACAGTTACATTAAGGTGTCTTCCAAAACACTTGAGAGACAGTAATTTCAAAGAATCAATTCTGCAAGGGTATAACCAGAACTGTGTTGAGTCTGAAAGGGCACTTTAGTATTCTCAGAACTTCTTCATGTGGAAGTTTACCAGACTATATATGATTCTTTCTAATCTAAGAGAACCTGACACAAACACAAAAAGGCAGTCCTTCTTACTTTCTATATTCTTTATATTAAGCATTTAGTTTTTGAATAAAATAATGTTTTAAATGAAACTGACTCCAATTTTGTCAAATGAAAGAGAAGGGGGGCTAGGAGGGAGAAAAAGAATAGAAGAAGAAGGGAGGGAGGAGATAAAAGGGAAAGAAGCACTGTCATTTAATCTTCTTACTGCAACAGCTGTGGATAAATAAGAAACATGATGTTCACTACTTCCCCTCCTTAACAACTGTAGCATCTCAGAGTCACCTGACTTCATTCAATACTCTTACAATTAATCCCCCTCATCCCCCCTGCCAAAACAACAAAAAAGGGTACCTCTAAACTGCTCTAAACTACAGCAAATCCACTAAACACAAAATGTGACCAATTAAAGAAGCCACAAATAAGTGTTCCCAGACCCAAACCACCTGGAAATTAATGGGGACAGAAAGGGAATCTAATCAGGAATTGATGCTGATTTTACATGGGGCAAAGAACATTCTGAGAGTCAGTCTGTCTGTCAAAAGCACTTGGTTTGTGGAGTTTGATTTCTGGACAAAAGTAATTATTTAGATGAAGCTTAAGCTCCATAACAAAGGGAAAACAACATCATTCAAGGTGCTATTGAAGAAACTGCTGCATGTGCCAAGCAGCAGAACAAAATAATGGATACATCCTACTGGAACAAATGAGAAAGTATGACAAAGACCCCTTTATGATCATCCATTAACAAAGAAAGGACTAAACTAGATATTCTTGAGTGCCAGGCTCACCAGGGTGAGAGGGGAATCAGACTATAATCTCCTCTGAAAGGGAGTGGCAATCTTTTATTTGAAGCTGCAATCATCTGAAACTTCATTGTTTCAGGGTGAGAAAGGCTGTTATTACTTAACAGGCTGGAGGCCCCTTTTGTGGGAGATAATGTCTCCAGATGTACCCATAACAACAACAACAAAAAAGGCAGTGAGAGGCTCAATGAAATCACCATCCCACTTGAAAAAATGTTGTCTTCACATTCACAAAATGGTATCCTAACATGAAATTTCACATGGTGTTAATCACAAACTGACACAATCAATAAATCAGAAATAATCATGATGTGTTTCCCCCATAAATCTTCCCCAAAACAATATATATTTTTTCTATATATTCTGAGCCCATTAGCTCTATTTTACTGAAAAACATGAAAATATATAGTAATAAATACAATCATTATTTTCCTAAATAATAAATTATTGCAACTATATTTAAGAGTAAATTTATAAGAAAATAATCATATTATATGCAGATTATCCTCTCTATTAAAGGATTTCACTTTACATTTACAAGTTTGGTTTAGGATTGGTATTATAAATTAATTACTTTAAAATATATAAATTGCTTTTTATAGATTTCAATAATTCATGGGTAAAAATGACATTTCATTCATTCAATAAACAATTGTGAGCTCTTGCTATCATTAGAGAATTGTGGTAGGAACTATGGGTGAAAAGACAAAAGATATACAGCATCCCCAAGAAATGTAATTCCTAAATTCAATTTTATTTATTTACTTTTAAAAATTATCCCAAGTATTTATTTTGAGTATTTGTACAAGTGAAACAGTATAAAATTTTAAACAATATTATACATAGAGTCCTAAATCCAATTTTTAAATCCCTTGCTTGAAGGAAGAGTGAAATTGACCAAGGAAATATTGTAAAATACTGTGACAGGTACTCAGGCCATTCAGTCTGAAAGGTTGTTATCTTTGGTTGCATTAGTTTGAGTATGGGGTCCCCAAAACAAAGAGACCTAATAGAGGAAAGAGGATGAAGAGTTTCCCCCAGTCTTTCAAGCTTTATTCAAGGTGAGCATTAGGTGTCATTTTAAAATTTTTACTACAGACTGAAGTTTCTACTTAATACACTGTTCATTTGTTTATATCACCTGTCATTTTAGAAGGACTGTATTTCTAGCGGAAAGCACACAGAATACAGAAGGAACACACCAAGATTTGAAGAGTTATTACAGACTGTGCTAAACCTCTAAATGCAGAAAATCCATAATGAGTAATAACCCAAGTCATTCATATCAAATTTGGAAATACACTTTAAAAAGGTTCTGAAGCATAATTTTTGGTATTTAGATGTTCCTTGGAAGAATTATCTTGTATTCATTTCCTGGATGATTAAAAAACTTAGTAGCCCCAAAAGCTTGGTAATAATTAATTAAAAATAAAATCACGCAATTAAAAATCTGCACAGGGGATTTAGGCAAAATTTAAAGTAGATAATGAAAGAAATTATTAAAAATATGAAAAAATCATATCAACCTAAAGATCTGTAAATGCTGAGAAACAAGGGCAGCATTTTAAAACCTAGTACCTCTGTAAAATTCTCAGCTGCCCTCAAACACACACACACACACACACACACACACACACAATCTTAAAAATTTACTGTTATTTAAAATAAAATTCTTTTCTTGTACAAAAAAGTATACCGTCAAACAGAAACTGTGGGAGAGGCTTAAGCAGTTGGCAAGAGCATTCAATTAATTGGATTCAATTAATTTATTTAGTTATAAATTAAAATAATCTCAGAAAGTAATTAATTTATTTTGAAATTTCAATAATATTCAGTTCAGTTCAGTTCAGTCACTCAGTTGGGTCCAACTCTTTGTGACCCCATGAATCGCAGCACGCCAGGCCTTCCTGTCCAAGAGATCATGGTTTTGGGTTTATATGATTTATTAAAAAGGTGCATGATGTTAAGAAAATCCACAATAAGCTTCCTGCTTGTTCTTCCCTGTACTCTGTTTAAAACTCTTACTGAATCACCTTGCTTTCTATCTTATATTTCAACTGATGTAAGTACATATCCCTCTCCTGCAGTTGACCAGAAGCCTCTTAAGAGCAGGTACAACATCTTACTCTTCTTGGCATTTTCATGGGAACTTACACACAGTAGGAACTCAGTTAAGTGCTTACTGAACTTAGAACTTAAAAGTTTTCCTCTCTCTCTCTCTCTCTCTCTCACACACACACACACACACACACACACTTATATATACACAAACAGATTGGAATTTCCCATTGACTCCTTTTTCAACATCCTTGAGGCTCTGGGAAATCTGTCTAATCTCGGTATTAGTTGCCCTAATTTGGAGAAAGCTGAGAACATTTCAAGCAAAAGAGTCAGCACACTAATTTTTATAAAATGTAACCTTAATATGCAACTCAGTGGGTGACTAAAAGGTATTATTAACAAATGCAAATAGGAATCCTAAAGATAAAGAGCAGCCAACTATCTAGACAAGCTCAACCTTTCACAATATTTTGTAAATTTTAACCACACACTATAAAATGCAGTAGGTACTTAGGAAGAAGGAAATGTTACGTTTCACTTTATATTGTTATGCTGATAGCAAGTAAGCTTTTATCAGAGGAAAAGTCTTCTCAATACAGAGATAGCAGCAATTAATTGAAAATTCCTTCTTTAAAAAGGTTGAGTTTTCATTTTCTTACTACTGCTGAGCTGTTAATACAGAAGCAATTGCCTACCACAAGTGCTCATCACTCAGTGGTTGAGTACAGTTGCCCCATAGTCAGCAAAATCATCCAGCCCCTCCCACCCAATGCTGAGGGAGTCCCAAAGCCCACTGCTATGCCATACATATTGGCCCCATCACATGTGCATGTGTGCTAAGTCGCTTCAGTCGTGTCTGACTCTGGGAAACCTTATGAACTGTAGCCCACCAGGCTCTTCTTTCCATGGGATTCTCCAGACAAGAATGCTGGAGTGGGTTTCCATGCCCTCCTCCAAGTGATCTTCCCCACCCAGGGATCAAACATGAGTCTCTTAAGTCTCCTGCATTGGCAGGTGTGTTCTTAATCACTAGCACCACTTGGGAAGCCTTTAGCTCCAACATACTAAACTCCTAATGAAAAAGCAGTACTTTTGACTGATTTAAGCTCTCCTAAATCCTGCCTACACTTGATATGAAAGCTTATTTTTGAATGGAAAATTCAGGCTTGTAGGAACAGTTGAGAAGCTGGCATGATCTCCTCAAGCATATCTTTCTTGGAACAAGGACATAACTCTTGAAACAGTATTCAAGCTAAAGGTCAGTTTTACAAGTGAGTCTAACTTTCCAGCCATTTCAGTACAACCGGCCAAAACCCGGTTAAGTAAACTTTTCCTTTTATTAATATCTTAGTATGTCTTTGTAACACATTGACTGGTATTCTCAGTCACAGAAGAAAGTAAAAGTAAACACACCAGGAAAGAGTAGTGTTCATAAATCATGAAAACAAATGATAATTTTGTTTATAATTACTAGTAATGACAGGGAATGACCCTGATGCTGGAAAAGAAGAAGAGGGCGACAGAGGATGAGATGGCTGGATAGCATTACCGATGCAATGGACATGAACTTGGGCAAACTCCCAGAGATGGTGAAGGACAGGGAGGCCTGGCGTCCTGCAGCCCATGGGGTCGCAGAGAGTTGGACATGACTGAGCGACTGAAGAACAACAAATCATGACCTAATAAAATTCTTAATAAATCACTGCAGATGGTGACTGCAGCCATGAAATTAAAAGACACTTACTCCTTGGAAGAAAAGAGAGGCCTGGCGTGCTGCGATTCATGGGGTCGCAAAGAGTTGGACACGACTGAGCGACTGAACTGAACTGAACTGAAATGGCTTTGAGCTTTCAGTTAATAGTTCGAACTTCCAACCTCCTATTTATAGGAAAAGGACAAAAAAGAATAATATCAAGATGATTTTCACGTTTGGGCTTTGTGTGGGAGAAGTAGGATGTTTCATCTAGTTTTGCTTTAGATTCAGGTTATATCACTGATAAACAATGAGCTCAATACCTCAATCATATAAAAAAGTATTCAGTAAGAAACAAACTTAGCAAAGCTGACTTTTAGGATCTAATTTCACAAACAACTGTCAAATTTTAAGTGTTATCAATATTCTCATATAAAGATTTTCAAATGCAAAGAATAAAGCAAAGAGAGTTTCAGAAGGGGGAATTCTCTTATACAGAGTTTAGTGGAATATACTTTATTTCATAGTCTATTATCAGAGCACACAAAATACACTTTTCTACAACAAACACTGTGAAGGAATTCAGCATAAATGCTAGGTCTATTCCTACAACTATTTGAGACAAAATAGACAGAAGGTGGGAGTTCACTTTCATTCAGAGATCTGCTTGGTTTTATGTGAACAAAATCTAAAAGAACTGAATACTCTGAGATGTCTAAATAAGTGCCTTCACTCTGTCACATTCACATTCTCCCTCACTGCCCAGCACTTGTCACTGTCCTTCTGTCTTTTTCCTTCAACTCTCAAAATCAGGATGAGTCACAGTCCCAAGAAATAAGACACTGTGCACAGTTAATTTACCTGCACTGGTTCCTGTTCATTTTGCTAATTACCCAAATCAATGCTCAGAAGTAGAAGGGGAATGCACTAAACCTTAATGATAAACAGCTTCCTAGGAAGTGAGAGGATAAGAGACTGAGACTCTTTAATCCCATTCTTTCCCCACTTGGTCATTTTAGACACATATGATGAATGATATACTCAAAAGTTAACCTACTAAGTAAATATCAATAGACACTTGCCTTCTAGTTTGGCATCCTATATTGCTCACATCTCTCCCCTCAAAGGGAAATAACTCTCTATTTAATACATTAACTCTATTAAACTACAATACAGAGAAATCATATGGAATATTTCAAATGTATAGCCCTAAAAAGACTAAATTTACTTTAAAAAATGTTTTGCCACAAGCATTTGCATTGGAACAATTATTATTTAAAGTTAGAAGACATTTTTTTCCCTGTTTAGAAATTTACTTTTCATTTAAGCTATACTCTCTTTGTTAGAAAACTGTAGCCAGGAAACAGTAAATCCCTGGTAAGGAAAAATTAACTACAAGTACCAAGAGTTTGCTTACATGGAAAACAAGAAAACAATATATGCTTATGGGGCCTGTACTTAAGGATTTCAGATTAGCTCATTAGTTACAATTTCATGTCTATATCCTTGGCAAATTCTATTGGAATCTCTTGTTAAAATATGAATCTCTCAAAACAAAGAGTATACTATCTAATGCCCAAAGTAAACCCAGTGAACACTTTCCCACTCTAAAGCTAAGTTGAGTGGCCCTTTAAGAAATAGTTTAATTCATTATTTCACTCCTCTCATTTATGCAAAACATAGGAGGCAGATGTCTGATTTCTCTGCCACCAAATATACTCATTAATCCTGTCTTTTTTCAAATCTGTTAAGTCTATCCATGAAAAGCAAGGCTTGACCCTAAAGCCAAGATGGCTGATAGAGTGAAAAGGCTGGAGAACATTATCCCGGGAAACAAAAGAGAAGCAAAGGGAGCAAAAAATACAGATTTACATACCAAGGCGGAAGACAGGGTGACAACTGAGGAATACCGAACATTCCTCGCCCAATCAAAAATAAAATTAAAAAAAAAAAAAGTACATAGGCCTCTGGTTGGAAGTAAAAAAAAAAACTAAAGGATAAAACTAGAGGATGACTGACTGTTTTTCAACTTGGAAAATTGAAGACAGAATGAGAAGGTCATTTTACCTACCAGTCCTCCGCTCCTCACTTCTGTTTCCTTTCTTCTGCTTATTATTTCCCAGATTCCTCTTTCTCCTTAATTCTTCCTCCTGAAAAGCTGTTCTCTTTTCTTCTCCTCCCTCTCAAGTCTTTAGACCATCCCCCTTCACTCTTGTGGAGAGACTCCCAACCTGCTGACAGTGAAGGATGGCCATGCAGAGGCACACAATGGCAGGCGCAGGCATGTCATCAGCCTTGCAGCTGGCCTTTGAAAGAAAGAACCAAAGCCTAAGCCTGACCTGAGGGAGGCCGATTTAATTAAGATCACAGCAAAGGGCAGAGCTGCCTGTGGGCTGCAGGGACGAAGCTTTAAGATGCTCTTCCAGAAGGAAAATGCAAGAAAGTCATGGTGGCAGAATGTTGAAAGGTGGGAAAAAAGAAAAGACAATAGAGATGTGTTTGATAAATAAGCATAACTGTACCAAAAGTTTATAATCCAGTGATATACAGACATCAAAATACAAAGACAGTAGGAAACATGTAACAAGTATGTTTTGACATGCCTTTCAAACGAAGAAATATTCCAGATGAATAACGCGATGACCAGACTGAAGTGATCCAGACTACTCAATTCAGCAACAAAGCAAATTTCCTATTAACGATAGGCTAGGACCATAATCCAAATGTGTAATTTTTTTACCTATACAACATAGTCTATTTTTAACACAGTGTATCTAAGAGAAATGCCTTATCAAACAGGGAATGTGTACAGGCTTGGGCATCACTTATGAGACAAAAATTTTGTGAAGATTAGGATCCAGGAATACAAAAAAATATACATGATCTCTACCTTAAAGAAGCTCAAGGTCTAGTGTTGGAGGATGGGGTCGGGGCTGACACAGGTAAACACGTAATAACAATACACACTGAGGCAAAGACACTAGGCTGGTGTTTCTAAAGAGGTGATAGCCTGATTTTATTTAATTCCAAACTTACTTACCCAAACATATACCATCAGACTACTACTAATAGCTTCCTTCGTATGTGTGAACTAAAATTTACCACTGAAATTTGCCCCTAAAATGACAGCACATTGTCCAGCAATAACCAGTATAGGGAGAAAACAACAAAGTCATAAGGTCTTTCATATTCTCTGACAGGCTGGCTGGTGGGTGTCATCCACAGGTGAGTTCCTGGCCAAAATATCAATACAAAAGAATTACAGTCCCTGTCCTCCTAGGGCTTGTGAAAACTAGGCCTACTATAGGGACCATATTATACCTCCTCCACAGTCTCTTTGACATTCGTCGAATTCAAGAGTACCAGAGAGTCAAAAGGGACCTCCACTGAACGAGCAATTACTCAGAGCTAGAGCAGAGACTGGACTCTGCATGGCTGAACAGGGACAGAATACAGCCAGCAGAAGGAGGCAAATAGGGGCTGAGTGATGAGCTCACGTGCCACAAACACAGTCCAGGAGCAAGAAGAAATACTTTAAGGCTAAGGCCAAGCTCAGATGACATGGCAAGCAGGCAGCTGGGGAAAGTTATCCAAGAACTGACCATATATTGTGAAGGGTGGCCATATCATAAGGACAGTGTCTAAATCAGCAGGCACTTGGGAAAACAGCAACTAACATCCATCGAACGATGTCATTAATCATGCAGAGAAGACGATCCATCTCTCATTTGGCCTTTTCTCCTATACCTTCATACACAGCCCACTGCCTACCAAATTGCTAGCTTCTCAGCATTACTGGCACTTCATTCTATGACATTGGATGGTTAGGGGATAGCTATGACTAAGCACCTATTAAAGACATATTTTTTGCATTAATGAAGTATAATATTTTTCAAATCCTCATGTGTGTATGTTCAGTTGTGTCTGACTCTTTGTGGCTCTATGGACTGTAGCCCACCAGGCTCCTCTGTGCATGGGATTCTCCAGGCAAGAGTACTTGCCATGCCCTCCTCCAGGGGATCCTCCCAACACAGGGATAGGTCTCTTGCATTGCAGGCAGATTCTTTACCACTGAGCCACCGGGGAAGCAAAAACGATGTTATATGTGTGGGGTTTTTTTTTTTTAGCCACATTTTTTTTTAATGATTCATTTTTTTCATTCCTTCTGAAACAGGGATCAGGCATTTGTCCTTATGCTACACTTAATTTTTCCAATCCCTAAAATATTAAAACGAACTTTCTAACTTCGATGTGTGTTTTAAAAAAAAAGCTCATTTATTCTTCAGGAAAATGAGTCTCTATAAACAGAGACCATTATGATAAGAGAAGGTTTGCAGTCTTAAGTTATAAACCAGTAATTAGGCAAGAGCCCCCAAATCAATAATAATTTTATTCTTCAGAGACACTTAGTATTCAGACATGACTAGGACATCTAGTCAATGAGGACAATTCTTTTCTTGGCTGCTCCATATGGATTGTCTCAAACTGCAACCTTTTCAGGCAACAACAATGTTACTTCCAGCCACACTTTTAAATGCAATGTTAAAGTCAAGAGGAGCCTGGCGGGCTACAGTCCATGGTGTCACAGAGCTGGACACAACTGAGTGAGTAAGCACAGCAAAGCTAAGATCACCACAAGCTCTCCTAGGCAAACTTTTCATAATATAAAATCTCATAAAATGCTGCCAAGTTTTTATTTATAGTCCAGATGAAGATGAAGCACTGATAAATGTAAAAGATTAATCACTTGTCATCATGTAATGAAAAGAAATATCTTGTTATAAGCCTGATTAATAATAATTTCAGAGCAGATTTGCCTACTAGATCAAGGACTCATTTATTGGGAGATAGGAATTCTATGTTTCAGGTCATACACAGCTTTGAGTCTGCTTCACTTTTTGTAAAGAGACATTTTAATAAAGACCCTAAGCCTCATACATCTTTGTATCATTCACAGCAACTTGCCAGTGCCTTGAACATCTTAGGAATGCAATCAGATATTTGCTGAACATAGTTTCTAACAAGCAGTATTAAAGTCTTCTCAAAGCAAGTACAGGGAAAACAAAAGAACATGCAAACCTGTTTCTAATATGTTTTTATCATATGATTCAAACACAAATCTGAATAATGTTCCCAGGAACTTGCTTCTTTTTAAAAATGTGCACTTCAACAATACTTTAAGTTGGTATACTATTTATGGAAAATGCAAGTAAAGTTAACATACTTTTACACTTAGTTCCTTATTTGACAAACTTATTACAAGTTAGCTTCACCCACTCTGTGCACCATACCACATCTAGATTCTCGCAAATGAAACAGAAGGTATAGTGTCTGCCTTAAACTTGGGTGCAATGGGTTTCTAAGCCCAAATGCAAGTTATTTCACTATTAAAACATTAAAATAACTAAGTTCTAACAAAACCAAACAGGAGCATAATAGAATATATTGGCAAAAAAGAAAAAATGCTGGCTGAAAATAGGGACAAAGGGGTTCTTGTCCCCACTCAGCCATTAATTTACTACATGACCTTACCTAATTAGTTAGCCTCTGTGGGTCTCAACTTCCTCATTTTAATATTATTTTTGAAGCCCATTAAACTGCATGTCAAGACTCAGCATGTAACTGTCCTGAGAACTGATTTATAGTCGTGCCACCCTTCCCCCTAAAAAGTCACATGTAACATGGCAGTTTTAAATAGCTGAGTATGGATTTCTATCAAAGGCAATTTATTAAAATGTCAGATGAGCTTAAGTCTATTTCAAGTGGAGAATTAAGGCACATATATTAAAGCAAGTACTGTTTACAGATTCAAGTTTCACCTAGACAGCAGCTGTTGCTATTGAGAGCACAGTCTTTAACAGTGTAGTTGAAAACTATACCTCTTTACAAATGGAGAAAACTATTAAGGGTGATTTTCATGGTCTCAGAAACACAGATGCATAGCTTTTTGTTAGGATCAAGAAAAGGAGAAGAACAAGTCTGGCTTGGGAGGCAGGGAGGAGAGCACAGTACACACCCAGACAAGCCCCTCCCATTTGATGTACTATACTAGACAGCCTTTACTTCTAATCAGCGTTCACAACCCAAACGCAATGAAAAGATTTCCTATGGCTGAGATGAAGATGGTGGGAACAAGTGAGCTTCACCATATGACAACAGCTGAAGACTTACACTCAAGATGGGATTCAGATCCCTCAGGAATGGGCCAATAAAATAGACATCTGTGACTGAGACCAATTACACTAAGATATAAACTGTATCTATTTACAGCTGTTAAAAAAGGACATATTTTGAAAGTACCAAACAGCACTAGCTTATATGGTAAGTAAGTAAAGTCGTTCAGTCGTCTCCAACTCTTTGTGACCCCACGAACTGTAGCCTACCAGGATTCTCCGTCCATAGGATTTTCCAGGCAAGAGTACTCGAGTGGGTTGCCATTTCCTTCTCCAGGGGATCTTCCCGACCCAGGGATCGAACCCAGGTCTCCCACATTGTAGGCAGACGCTTTACCGTCTGAGCCACCAGGGATCATATATATAGCAAATTAAATCAAAGTTAATCCTCAAAGAATTCCATAATGTCATTTTACAGATGAAGAAACAATTATGTGAAGAATCAGGGGATTTGCCCAATAAGCAAATGGCTAATTGTCAGAGCCTTGTTTTCAACTCAATTCTGACTTCAAGTCCTCCAATCTTTATATTTCAAAATGGTACTCTAACATCAGTTTCCAGCCCCTACTATTTTGTCTGATTCGGCAAATTTTATTTTTTCACTAAATTGCTTCCCCCTCCCATTCCTGTTCAGATCCTCCTCTGGGTTCCTAAAGCATTCTATGCATAATTCTCCACTTACTGGGCCTTCTAATTGTTCACTTCCTTTTGCCCCTGAATAGACTCATTTCTTCAACAGCAGAGATTGTTTTATCTTTCTTTATAGATGGAGGCCTCCTTTATAGATGGAGGCCATCTTTTTTTATAGATCGTGACCTCTCAAATTTCAACCATTTCATCTAACTCCCTCTCTCTACCAAAAAGAACACTCCACCAAGAGAGTGGGCAATCAGATTGCTTCCAGACAGCCTGACACACAATAGGTGGTTAACAATTGTTAGCTGAAGGGATGGTGGGTGGATGGTGGATGATGCAATACTTATAAGTATTTTACAGCACTTTACAAGGTATGCATTTACATACAGCATCTCCTGTGAGTCTAAAACTGTTAATTTGATAATGAAAATTTAAGTTTTCTTACCCGACATCTGGTTCATCATTCTCAATTGCAGAAACCTGCCCAGAGGCACATAGCTAGTAAGTAGTAACTTTTCAACTTCAGAAATTGCCCACAAGCCTACCTCGCTCTCTTGCTTTGTTTCCTTTTCATTTCAAACATAGCTGAGAACAGGCTTGATTATGTCTATTGGAACATGAATAAGGTGCTGTCCCATTCTGGTTTCATGTTGTGAAACCTGAGACTTTTGAAAATTTGAAGGGTTGGTTAGTGGCCAGATCAAGAAAAGAGACTTTACTCAGACAATTAGCTGTGACAAAGGAAATCTAAACAAGTACCATGTAAGAATTTTTGATTCAAATTTCCTGTCCACATACACAGTGCCCAGTCCTCAGCCTGCTTGCTCATTCACAGACTATTAAACAGGAACAGGTGATGACTCAGAATTCACTTTTAACATTACTTTTCTGAGCCTCTAAACACATTACGGTAAGACAGCATCCTGTATAGGATAAAGCACCAGAAGGCGCTAACCAACCTTTACTAAGAAAGTGAGTGAGTGAGTATTGTGTTGTGTCCGACTCTTTGCGACCCCGTGGACTATACAGTCCATGGAATTTTCCAGGCCAGAATACTGGAGTGGGTAGCCTTTCCCTCCTCCAGGGGATCTTCCCAACCCAGGGATCGAACCCAGGTCTCCCACATTGCAGGGAAATTCTTTACCAGCTGAGCCACAAGGGAAGCCCTTACTAAGGGAAGCCCCATACTAAGCAGAAGAAATGCACTATCTTCTATTTCGCCCAGAAACTCTTTTGGAACTTTGAGTAGCTAATCAGACACAACCAAAGTGTGATGCCCGACCAATTCTGAAAATAGCAAGCTTCCTTCAAGGGTCAAACAAACATTAATAGCTCCATTCTAGCCAACCAAAGAACCATAAGGCTAATATTTTAAATGTACTGGTTTTTAAAACAGAGACGTTTCCAACAGGTAAGCAGGTTGTTTTGAGGATTCAGTCCTCCTTCAGCTCAAGTGAAACTTCCCTTCATCCCCTTCCCTCTAAATCATTCTCACTTTGTTCTGGGAAGAGCTACAGAAAGTAGCATCTGCACACTCTCAACACATGAAATTATGCAATATCGCATCACAATCACACTTAAAGAAGGGGAGTGAATACAAACCAGTGAGTGACTCCTGTGCAGAATTAAAGTTCTTAAAAGTATGAAGCACTCTATTTGTAACCCCTAGTGCTGATGAAAGGAGACATATATCAAAGTCTGTTTTCCTAACCTAATGCGGAGAATTTAAGTGAGTGGCTTCCGCTCCACGGGAAATCTGGTGACACAAATCAACCCTCAGCAGAGAGCATCCAGGGATGTCAGAGCCTTAGTTTTATTGCAAGGAGTGCAGCAATCAGCATTAACTGCAGCACTCAGGGGTCCTCGCAGAACCAGATCCCCTTCTTTTGCCAAGACCTCCCAACTTTGTATTGGAAAGCTAGAAGTGGAGGATCCAGTGCTAAGCCTTTCTCCAGCTTTAAAGAAAGCTGCACGAGATCTTAAAGAATCGCCCCACCTTAACTAACAGAAACTGGGGTGGGGGACAATGGGGGTGGGAACCAACCCAGCGGAATAGAGACAAAGATCACCCCAAACGCATACACGCGCGCGCACTGAAGCCGAAAGTCTGCAATGCACATTCCACCAATCTTTCACTGTAGTCTGCTTCCTGTGGGGTTTATTCCCCCAAACCAGCCCTCTCCAAAAAGTTTTAGGCTGTTCACACCGACTTTCAAAGGTCCATTGTTTCCTACCCCGTAAAAGTAATGAAAAGAGAGGGAGAGAAAGAAATCAAGACTCGGTTCCCAAAGACCCTTTCTTATGGAGAGGACTTACTCTGGGGAGTCTTGTTACT
>SJYT01059859.1:91489-151384 GCA_006410635.1 Cephalophus harveyi
CGGGAGGGTGCTGTTGGGGGGCGGGAGGATGTTTGCCGCTTCAATAGAAAGGCCCAAATGAGACTACTGGGAGCCAGGAAGGACCGGAGGACCACCGTCCGCGTCCTGGCAGTGGCCCCCAGCGGGGAGCAAGGGAGACCAGGCAGGGAGAAGGGGCTGGTGACCCAGTTGCTTCTTACCTTCCCCTCCCCCGCTTAGCGTTGGCTAATTCAGGTGCCTACACAGCAGCCCAAAAAGACCGAGCAGAGCTCCTGGCGTCCCCGGGTCCGGATCTTCCCTCCATGGCCAGGGAGCCCCTCCAGCCCCGGAGCCCGCTGCCACCGCCGCCGCCGCTGCTGCTTTTACGCAACTGGCAGCCGCAGCCTCTGCCTGGAGGTGAAACACTCTCCTCCCGGGAGTGACGCGCACTTCCCTCCGCCTCCGCCTCCTCCTCCTCCAGTCCCGAGCCTCCGGGGCAAGGGCCTCGGCTCGCTCTCTCCAGTGCAGCCGCTCCGCTTTCGCCGTCCCTTCCCCTTCGGGAGGAAGAGGAGGAGAATCGTGGCTCCGGCCGGAGCGTCCCCGCGACAACAGGGAGGGGGCGGCCGCGCGGGGGCAGAGCGGGGTCCCGGGAGTCGGGCTCGTCCCAGGTCGGCGGGCGCCGCGGCTCGCTAAAGTCGCGCTCAGCCTCCGCCGGCCAGAGAAGCAGCCCGGCTCTGCGGGGCCGATGGCTACGGATTGGGCGAGCGGGCGGGCTAGACGAAGAAGGCGGGGGGAGAGGAGGAGCCTGCGGCCGGAGGAGGTGGTGGCCGCGCAGGGCTCCGCCCGCTGTTGCAGCTTCGCTCCAGCTGCGGACACCAGCACTTAGCGCCTCTCGCTGCGGCGCCCAGGAACAGCACCTGATCGCCCGGTTGCCGGAGCAGCCCTCCCAACCAGCGCCCCCCGCTGCGGCACGCATCACCTCCAGGGTTAAGCCTAACCTGAGCCCCCATCGCCTCTCAGCTGAGCTTGACTCTGCACCTCCATCACATCCCCATTGAACCTGACAACGGCACCCCGACACTCCCAGCTGAACCCGACACTTAGCCACCCATCACTCCACGGCTGACCTGGACATTTTACCCCTATCACCTCCCGGCTGAGCCTGACTCTGCGCCCCAGGTTCTCAAGGCTGACCGGACAGGCTCCTTCATCGCTCCTGGCTAAGCCGCAACTCCCGAAAATGTTCTGGGCGCTCCGCCACTGCACCAAGGCTGCCCCCACCTGGCCAATCCCTGCCGCTGGTTTCTTAGCCTTTTCGGGAGAACACAAGACAGCTCCTCCGGCGGCATCGAATTCAGTATAAATATACCTACGTCTCCCCCACTCCCCTTGCCTGCACCACTCTGGAGCGAGAGTGGCGCTGAAAACCACTCCCTGGCCCACCCCAACTACGCTGTACCTCTCTTATGGACACCCATACCAAGGCTGGGATACCCTGAGGCCACCACAGCTGGGGCTGCTCGCGTCGAGGAAAGTCTTGGCTCCCGCTGAGGGCGCGGCCAGCGCTTGATCAGTCAGACCCACGAGGTTCCGGGCTAATGACAGCAGTAGGGCTGCCAAATCCAGGCTGTCGTCATCCGCCACTTAATTCGGAACTGGAAGTTTTCCCTCTAGGGAACTCTTTCAGTGGATACTGTACAGATAGGACTGTTCGGTTTTCAGGCTTGCCTTTTTTTTCTTCCGGCCTTTTAATAAAAACTCAGTCATGTAACTATGACACATCCAGCAGGCGGGAAAGGGAATTCCCAATTTCGAGGGGTTTGGTTCAGAAATTTGTTGGAATTAATCTTTCTAAATTTTGGCTGATAAAATTCCCAAGAGGCACTGAAAATTTTGGATTCCGGGACCTAGCACCACCTACTGAATTAGAGGTGCCGGGAATGTGCAAGTTTGATAAAAAGTGCTAGAGGGCATCCTGGAATTAAATAAAACCTTGGAAAGATGCCTCTAAAATAGCAACACGATCTAATGCTGAGACCTTAAAGAAACCACCCAACTTTGATGGCCACGGTCCTTTCTGTCAAAGGGTAAGTGAAAGTCGCTCAGTCAGTCATGTCCAACTCCCTGGAATGGGTAGCTGTTTCCTTCTCCAGAGGATCTTCCCAACCCAGGAACTGAATCCAGGTCTCCCACATTGCAGGAAGATTCTTTACCAGCTGAGCCACCAGGGAAACCAGAGGGAGGAAGGTTCTTAAAATAAGGCAGATGGTTTCCAAGGACAAACTGGGGGAAACAAACGACAATTTTAGTTGTCTATGGTTTTTCCAGTAGTCATGTATGGATTTGAGAATTGGACTATAAAGTAAGCTGAGCTCCAAAGAATTGATGCTTTTGAACTGTGGTGTTGGAGAAGACTCTTGAGAGTCCCTTGGACTGCAAGGAGATCCAACCAGTCCATCCTAAAGGAAATCAGTCCTGAATATTCATTAGAAGGACTGATGCTGAAGCTGAAACTCCAATACTCTGGCCACCTGATGCGAAGAGCTGACTCATTTGAAAAGACCCTGATGCTGGGAAAGATTGAAGGTGGGAGGAGTAGGGGAAAACAGAGGATGAGATGGTTGGATAGCATCACCGACTCGATGGACATGAGTTTGAGTAAACACTGGGAGTCGGTGATGGACAGGGAAGCCTGGCGTGCTGCAGTCCATGGGGGTCGCAAAGAGTCGGACATGACTAAGCAACTGAACTGAACCAAAAGGTAAAATGTCCAGAACCATGCCTTGAAAAGACAGGACAGGAACTGTGTTACCCTGTGTGGTAGGCTAAAAAATGGTCCCCCAAAATATCAGATTTAAATTATTAGAACCTGGCAATGTCCCCTTATATAGAAACAGAGTTTATACACATTAAGGATCCTGAGTTTAAAAGATTATCCTGGGTTTTCAGGGTAAGCCCTAGCTGCAATCACATGTTCCTTACAAAAGGAAGGCAGAGAGGAAAAGGCAATGTGACCAGGAAGGTAGGGATTGGAGTGATACAGTCAAGGAATGCCAGCAGTAACCAGAAGCTGGAGGGAACAAGGAAGGATTCTCCCCTGGAACCTCCATAGGGATAGCAGTCCTGCTCTCACCTTGATTTCAGACTTCTGGCCTCCAGCAGCCTTAGAGAATAAACTTCTGTTGTCTTAAGCCCCCACATTTGTAGTAATGTATTATAGCAGCCACAGGGAACAAATATAACCCAGTGCCAACTTTATATTAAAATGCTCATTTTCCGAATCTTTATTATGTGTCGAGCACTTTGTTTAAAGATGGGACATCTCATATAATCCTCCCAATTTTAGAGATGAAGATACTGACACTCAAAGTTTAAGGAGCCTGCCAAGTTCACACAGCAAGAGCCTATTGGAATAAAGTCAGCCAACAACTCAAAAATCAAAAACAGTAATTAAAGAAAGTTTACATAAACTATTGTAATGACAGCTTTGGTTTTAAAGAGATCTTATTTCTATAACCTATGTATGCATGCACACTCAGTTGCTCAGTCGTGTCCAATTCTTTGCGACACTATGGACCGTAGCCTACCAGACTCCACTGTCCATGGTATTCTCCACACAAGAATACTGGAATGGCTTACCATGCTTTCCTCCAGGGGATCTTCCAGATCCAGGGAGCGAACCCACATCTCTTACATCTCTCCTGCAATTGCAGGCAGGTTCTTTACCACTAGTATCACCTGGGAAGCCCCTCTATATCCTATATATATTGCCAAAACCAAAGAAAATGGATGTTGACAATATGGGGGGCTGTGCATGTGGAAGGAAGGCAAGGGATATAGGGGGACTCATGGCATTTTCTGCTTTGTGTTGTGAGCCTCAGTTCAGTTCAGTCGCTCAGTTGTTGTCCGACTCTTTGCGACCCCATGAATCACAGCACGCCAGGCCTCCCTGTCCATCACCAACTCCCGGAGTTCACTCAGATTCACATCCATAGAGTCAGTGATGCCATCCAGCCATCTCATCTTCTGCTGTCCCCTTCTCCTCCTGCTCCCAATCCCTCCCAGCATCAGAGTCTTTTCCAGTGAGTCAACTGTTCGCATGACGTGGCCCAAGTACTGGAGTTTCAGCTTTAGCATCATTCCTTCCAAAGAAATCCCAGGGCTGATCTCCTTCAGAATGGATTGGTTGGATCTCCTTGCAGTCCAAGGGACTCTCAAGAGTCTTCTCCAACACCACAGTTCAAAAGCATCAATTCTTCAGCGCTCAGCCATCTTCACAGTCCAACTCTCACATCCATACATGACCACAGGAAAAACCATAGCCTTGACTAGACGGACCTTAGTCGGCAAAGTAATGTCTCTGCTTTTGAAAATACTATGTAGGTTGGGCATAACTTTTCTTCCAAGGAGTAAGCGTCTTCTAATTTCATGGCTGCAGTCACCATCTGCAGTGATTTTGGAGCCCCCAAAAATAAAGTCTGAAACTGTTTCCACTGTTTCCCCATCTATTTCCCATGAAGTGATGGGACCAGATGCCATGATCTTCGTTTTCTGAATGTTGAGCTTTAAGCCAACTTTTTTGCTCTCTTCTTTCACTTTCATCAAGAGGCTTTTTAGTTCCTCTTCACTTTCTGCCATAAGGGTGCTGTCATCTGCATATCTGAGGTTATTGATATTTCTCCCGGCACTCTTGATTCCAGCTTGTGTTTCTTCCAGTCCAGCGCTTCTCATGATGTACTCTGCATAGAAGTTAAATAAGCAGGGTGACAATATACAGCCTTATACAGTGGAAGTGAGAAATAGATTTAAGGGCCTAGATCTNACGTTTTCACTCTCTTCTTTCACTTTCCTCAAGAGGCTTTTTAGCTCCTCTTCACTTTCTGCCATACGAGTGGTGTCATCTGCATATCTGAGTTTATTGATATTTCTCCTGGCAATCTTGATTCCAGCTTGTGTTTCTTCCAGTCCAGCGTTTCTCGTGGCGTACTCTGCATATACGTTAAATAAGCAGGATGACAATATACAACCTTGATGTACTCCTTTTCCTATTTGGAACCAGTCTGTTTAAGCAGGCCATTATATGATTATAATAACAACAACAATGAAAAGCAAGTCAAAGAAATGTTTCCAAAATGGAGTCAGAGTTGGTTCTTCTCTGCAACAACACTAAATGAAATAAATGAGATGGCGAAAGACAAATACTATATTGTTTCAGGAAGGTGGCCCCTCCAGAGCCTGAGAGTGGGCTCTTGTCTAACACTCAGAAATGAGTTGTCTGAGGAGACACACATGCTGACAAAGCAAGAGATTTTATTGGGAAGAAGCATCTGGGTAGAGAGCAGTAGGGTTAAAGAAACCAAGAGACTGCTTTGCCATGTGGTTCACAGTCTTGGGTTTTATGGTGATGGGATTAGTTTCCGGGTTTTCTTTGGCTAGTCATTCTGACTCAGTCCTTCCTGGTAGCACACACATTGTTTTCTTCAGCGAAGGTGGTTGCCAACAAGAAGGATTCTAGGAGGTTGTCGGACATGTGGTGTCTTCCTTTGACCTTTCCCAAATTCTTCTGGGAAAGAAATGGCTTAGTGGTGGCTTATTAGTTCTGTGTTTCTTACCAAAATCTTCTTAAAATAACTGACACAAGTGGTTATGATGGTGCCTGGTCAGGGTGGGCGATTTCAGTCAGTGTGCTTCCCCTAACAATATGATATTGTTAGATAGTTAGAATAGGAAAAAGGAGACCAAAATGATGGTGACTAAAAGGCAAAGAGAAAAGCATGAAAAAATTGAACAAAAGAAAATCTGTGGGCTGAAGTGAGAACTTTAAGTGAAATAAACATGCCTCTTATTGACTAGCCCAGTGTGCATAGGGAAGGCTCAAGGTGGGAAGGAGACAAACGTATAAAAGGAGGAAGCCAAGGTTGAGGCCTCCCCCTTGGGCTTGGCCTGCCCTCATGCCTTGAGGGTGTACTATCTTTGTTTGCTGAAAAAAACTCAGAGCTATAACTGAACTGTAACACTGGTACACTATTTCAAATCTTTGTTGCAGTGAGACAGAACCAAGGAAATTTTACACTCCCCTGACATATGGGTGCCGTGTCTCAGATGTAACTGGCTGAAACGACCTCAGCTCGGCCCCAGCAAGGTGGAAATGAAGCAGAGCAGAAGCCCAACTTGGTGAAAGCTCACGTGGTGGAAACTGAATGCAAAGGAAACATAGAACAGCAGAACTGACAAGAAGCCCTGTGTGCTGGAAACCAGGACAACAAAAGCAAACTTGATAGAAAGCTCATGCAACTCAGTGTGATTCCAGAAGACCTCCAGTTAAGGTAGGAGGTCCTTGCCCCTATGGCTGGAAGGACATATGGCTAACAAAATCTTAATCCCTTTACAGTCTCTCATTTCTTGTTTCCTTGAGCCCCCTGTGAACAGGTGAGTTGCAGTGGGTTCAACTCAGGGACTCTGGCAGGGGTTACTCCCCAGTGTGCCTCAAAGGCTCCACTATCTGCTGCACCTTAGTAGCTGTTGTCCAAGTGGATGAGGATTCTTCTGTCCTTAATCTCCTCTGTGCCATGGATCAGGCCAATGAAAATGAAATTGTGGGCACAGATCAGGCATTTAGCACTTTCTCCACCAAGTTATAAAGGAATTCCTCAGCATGTTCTTCCCACTGCTTTTTCCTCCTATCCTTCAACTCCTCTCCCCATCTATGCCACTGTTTACAAAGTATTGACAGGTCATCATCTTTCCATTTCTAAAAGTTGTTCTTGAAACCATTTACCTGAGATTGGGACTCAAACTCACATGGCAGAGGCTCTTGCTATGCTTAGTCACTCAATCATGTCCAACTGAGGCTTGATCTTAGCCAAAACCCATGGTGTATCATTTCAGGACCTAATGAAGCTCAGGTTCTTGATGTCTCATTGTAAAAAATTCAGTGAGACACAGCAAGAGATAAGAGGTGGATTTGTTCAGATTCAGAGAGAAGCACAGTCCACAGAGTACGTACCATTATAAAGGGTGTATGCAGCGGCCATCAAATGTGATGTGGTTAGTTTTTGTGAGCTGACTGATTTGCTAATATGTGGGAGGATCAGTCCAAAAATCCTTGGTCTTTTGACAGTGCCTTGGAACTCTCATGGCACCTCTGGGTGTGTTATTTAGCTTGCAAATTGAGGATTAAGGTTTAGTTGAATTTGACTTGTGTGCAGTCAACTACGAACTGGCACTTACCAAGGATATTATCAATGACTGAACAACAAAGACATTTGCCATCTGCCTCTACAGAGATTGAACCTTATGCTGCTATAGCTGTTGACATTCAACAACACCTGAGGGAGTTCAGGGTGGAGTGAGGCATTCTCTGCTCCAGGGAATCTGGTGGGACATTTATGATCTCAATACTTGCATCTCCTCATGTCTAGAGAAGCACTAAATCCCTTCATGGTGACATCAGATCCTCATGACTAACAAAAACTCTTTTGTAAAATGAGTGCTTCAAGATATTGAACTCCCCCTTCACCAAAACCTTATATATTCACTTTCCCCCCACTGTCATTTTGGAGCAGTTTCTCAGAGCTATCTGAGATGCTGCCTTCCAGGCTACAGTCTTCATTTGTCCCAAGTAAAACTTAACTCGCAACTCTCAAGTTATATATCTTTTTTAGTCAATACTGCCATCTTGTATGGAGAAGCCAATGACACCCCACTCCAGTACTCTTGCCTGGACAATCCCATAGATGGAGGAGCCTAGAAGGCTGCAGTCCATGGGGTTGCTGAGGGTCAGACACGACTGAACGACTTCACTTTCACTTTTCTATTTCATGCAATGGAGAAGGAAATGACAAAACACTCCAGTGTTCTTACTTAGAGAATCCAGGCACGGAGGAGCCTGGTGGGCTGCCATCTATGGGGTCACACAGAGTCGGACACGACTGAAACGACTTAGCAGCAGCAGCAGCAGCCATCTTGGACTCATTTGATTTAATTGGTTTATATTATGCCCTTTTGCTATGTAACTCTATGTCAAAAGTTGTGTCCTGCCCCCTTCCCTCCTGTTTCAACCTCTTTTCCTGAGCCCCATCTGGGACCACAATGTTGCCTCTACAATATTCTGGAGGGACAGCAAGAAAATAGTTGGCCCTTCATAAAGAAATGCTGTATAATGTCCAATCCCTCTATACATTCAGGACTTCATCTTCCCTGTTTCCTACAACATGTGTATCAACAGCACCTCTCAGTGAATCTGAGAGGGTGGGTGATAGGCCCACAATGCCTGCTAGAAGTCCATCTGTTGGTGGCATCCCTTCAAGGGCAACTGGGCTTCCAAGAACAATGTTTGCCACTTTGGGAGTTAGCTCTGTAGGCCATGTGATCCAAAACACTTACCATCCATCTCCTAAAGCTACAAACATATGCCCTGGATCAAATCCTCACTCTGCTTTTATGGAACATCTGGTCTGTTGTCTCTTATCATTTTGTGCTTAAGCCTCTTACTAACTCCTACAATCATGAGGTTTCCCCCTCTGTAGACAACATCACTCCACCCAGCCTATTATTTAAATACTCTTAATGCCCCTAACAGAACCATATAACCCACTCCTTTGTCATTATTTCTGTTAATGCCCAAAGTGGGTCTATGACAATGAAATGTTTACCATTGGAAACACTTTACACTGTTCTTATGTAGGACTAAGGGAATAAATCAGTGACTTGCATTCCCTCAGACCAATAAGAGGATAAATCTTATGGCTATTTTGCCAGATTCCCAGTTTCAGGGCACAGGCTTGGATTGCTTTACATCAAGGTATCTATTCCCATCCTCTGTGGACCAACTGGCAATGAGTTAAAATCCAAGTCTATGCCCCAACCAGTAATGCTGAAGAAGCTGAAGTTGAACGGTTTTATGAAGACCTACAAGACCTTATAGAACTAACACCCCAAAAAAGATGTCCTTTTCATTATAGGGGACTGGAATGCTAAAGTAGGAAGTCAAGAAACACCTGGAGTAACAGGCAAATTTGGCCTTGGAATGCGGAATGAAGCAGGGCAAAGTCTAATAGAGTTTTGCCAAGAAAATGCACTGGTCATAGCAAACACCCTCTTCCAACAACACAAGAGAAGACTAAAGACATGGACATCACCAGATAGTCAACACTGAAATCAGATTCATTATATTCTATGCAGCCAAAGATGGAGAAGCTCTATACAGTCAACAAAAACAAGACCAGGAGCTGACTGTGGCTCAGATCATGAACTCCTTATTATCTTGGGTTGCCCTGTGGGCATGGCTTAGTTTCATTGAGTTAGACAAGGCTGTGGTCCTAGTGTGATTAGATTGACTAGCTTTCTGTGAGTAAGGTTTCAGTGTGTCTGCCCTCTGATGCCCTCTTGCAACAACTACCATCTTACTTGGGTTTTTCTTACCTTGGACATGGGGTTATCTCTTCACGGCTGCTCCAGCAAAGCGCAGCCGCTGCTCTTTACCTTGGACGAGGGGTATCTCCTCACTGCCGCCCTTCCTGACCTTCCTGACTGTGGCTCAGATGATGAACTCCTTATTACCAAATTCAGACTTAAATTGAAGAAAGTAGGGAAAACCGCTAGACCATTCAGGTATGACCTAAATCAAATCCCTTATGATTATACAGTGGAAGTGAGAAATAGATTTAAGGGCCTAGATCTGATAGATCGAGTGCCTGATGAACTATGGAATGAGGTTCGTGACATTGTACAGCAGACAGGGATCAAGACCATTCCCATGGAAAAGAAATGCAAAAAAGCAAAATGGCTTTCTGGGGAGGCCTTACAAATAGCTGTGAGAAGAAGAGAGGAGAAAAACAAAGGAGAAAAGCAAAGATATAAGCATCTGAATGCTGAGTTCCAAAGAATAGCAAGAAGAGATAAGAAAGCCTTCTTCAGCGATCAATGCAAAGAAATAGAGGAAAAAAACAGAATGGGAAAGACTAGAGATCTCTTCAAGAAAATTAGAGATACCAAGGGAAATTTCATGCAAAGATGGGCTTGATAAAGGACAGAAATGGTATGGACCTAACAGAAGCAGAAGATATTAAGAAAAGGTGGCAAAAATACACAGGAGAACTGTACAAAAAAGATCTTCATAACCCAGATAATCTCGATGGTGTGATTACTCATCTGGANACTAAGGTCCGTCTAGTCAAGGCTATGCTTTTTCCTGTGGTCATGTATGGATGTGAGATTTGGACTGTGAAGATGGCTAAGTGCCGAAGAATTGATGCTTTTGAACTGTGGTGTTGGAGAAGGCTTTTGAGAGTCCCTTGGACTGCAAGGAGATTCAACCAGTGCATTCTGAAGGAGATCAACCCTGGGATTTCTCTGGAAGGAATGATGCTAAAGCTGAAACTCCAGTACTTTGGCCACCTCATGCGAAGAGTTGACTCATTGGAAAAGACTCTGATGCTGGGAGGGATTGGGGCAGGAGGAAGGGGACGACTGAGGATGAGATGGCTGGATGGCATCACAGACTCGATGGACGTGAGTCTGAGTGAATTCCGAGAGATGGTGATGGACAGCAAGGCCTGGCGTGCTGAGATTCATGGGGTCGCAAAGAGCTGGACACGACTGACTGACTGAACTGAACTGAACTGAACTGAACTGAATCCTACCCAGCACTAGTCACACTGGAGACCTTGGGATTGCCCAGCTCCAGCCTGGGGATCCCAGTATGTCAACCTGCCTTGATATGTCTAAGGATCTGGCCCCTGAGAGGTTGTCATGCCTCAACCTGCTTAGGGATCTGCCAATCCAGAGGTCCCAGAAGGTCAACGTACCTTGAGCTGCCTGGGGATTCTATCTCCAGGTGGTTTTCATGCCTCAACCTGCCTAGGGATCTGCATCCTGACCCAGGGATGCCAAGCTCTTGAGTTGCAGCAGTACTGGGTAGGATAAACTACAGAAAGACTCACCACTAAGGAAGTCCACCCATGGAAATAAAAGGAGACCATTAGTTGTGGAACTGTGCCTGGTCTCAGCAATAATTCAGGAGCCCACCAAAAACACCATTGCCCTTCTGGAAAGGCTAAAATAGCCCCTCCAAAAGTTTACCAATTGGGACTTAGACTCTCACAAGGGACAGGTGATTTTAATGGACAGATTCCTGTCCCAATGTGTATCAGACATCAGGAGAAAGCTACAACAGCTACAGCAGCAGGACTCTGCTGCCTGCTTAGATGAGATGGTCCAGACAGCCACCAATATCTTTTGTAACAGAACAGGAGAGGGAGGCAGAGCCGCAGGAAAGGGAGAAAAGGAAAGAGACAAGGCATGCCCAGATGCTGGCCACCCTCCAGGTAAGCCCTATGGAAAACCCTGAGTCCTTGAAGGACAAAGCATAAGGCAAATGCCTAATTTATAGACAGGCAAGACGTTGGGCCAAAAAGTGTCCAAACTCTGACAAGTCTTCTAAAAGAGATTACTACAAATGCCATCAATTGGGACATTGGTTGGCACTTTATCCTCAGGACACAAGAAACTCAATGTCAAGTGTCAAGCCTACCCTCAAGATGGTTTAACAGGGCTGAAGTAGTTGGCTCCAGCCAGCCCATCTGTCACAGATAACCATCACCAAGGGTGAAACTGGATGTGACAGATCAGTCCAAGAATTTCTTTGTTGACACAGGGGCTACCTACTCTGTCTTGACCTCCTGTTCCAGAGCCTTTTACCCTCAATCCTGTACCATTTTGGATGCTAGAGGAAAAACAATTACAAAGATTCACTTCAGCACTTCTTTGTTGCTGAGATGGACAAATATTTTCCCACAGATTCTAGTGGTCCCTGAGTGTCCTACTCTATTATTAAGAAGAGATCTTTCCCTATCTTTTAAATCTTGCAACTATTTCAGTCCTGATAGAAGATGTTTTAAAACTTCCTCTTAGGGGTAAACTATTTTCACTAGCCACCAAATGAAACAACTCCTAAATGGGAGAGACCATTCATGGATGTCTGATCAAAGGATCCTCAGGTATCAAGTGTTGCTGATGGAAAATCCAGGCCTGGCTCTATCCCCTTGTGAGGTTCTTAACCCAGCTACCCTCCTGCCTACCCCCAAGGGCTCTTTCCCCTTTCACTCTTGCCTAGAAATGGACCACTGGACAAAACCCTGAGAGGGATTGTCAGAATATCCTCTGGCCAATCCTGAGGAACTCTGGTACAATGATAGAAGCAACTTTGTCTTAGATGGAAAAAGAAGAGCCGGATATGCAGTAGCTTCCAATTTCAAGACCATAGAGGCTAAACTTTTGCCATCAGTTGTGTGTTGTGTGTTAGTCGCTCAGTTGTGCCTGACTCTTTGCGACCCAATGGACTGCAATCCACCAGGTTCCTCTGTCCATGAGATTTTCCAAGCAAGGATACTGGAGTTGGTTGCCATTTCCTTCTCCAGGGGATCTTCTCAACCCAGGGATCGAATCTGTGTCTCCTGCAGTGCAGGCAAATTCTGCCACCAGTTACTTCAGTCCAATTGGCTGATCTCATAGCCCTGACTCGAGCTTTAGAGCTGGGAAAAGGAAAAAGAGTCACTATTTACACTGACTCCAAGTATGCCTTTCTGATGCTACATGCCTGTGCTGCTATTTGGAAAGAAAGAGGCCACTTGACCACCCGGGGGTCCCCAATCAAATATGGTGATCAAATCCTTACATTCTTGGAAGCAGTCCATCTGCCTGCTGAGGTTTCAGTCTCCCACTGTAAAAGACACCAAAAAGGGAGCATGGAAGTGGCACGAGGGAACCAAGCAGCTGATCATGC
Organism: Cephalophus harveyi; assembly: GCA_006410635.1. Taxonomy (NCBI): domain Eukaryota; kingdom Metazoa; phylum Chordata; class Mammalia; order Artiodactyla; family Bovidae; genus Cephalophus; species Cephalophus harveyi. Next base: position 104,232 of record SJYT01059859.1, read on the forward strand.
AGCTAAGAGAGCAGTGTTACAGAACAGTGACCTAATAGGGGTGGACACCTTAGTTCCACAGGCTAATTTGCCAGAAACTCCTTCATATACTGAAGGTGAGATTCTTATAGCTAAGAGTGAGGGCTTTCAGGAAGATCATATGGGGTGTTTCCCAAAAGAGGGACTCCTTTTTCTGCCTGGGAACCTCCAATGGATTATATATATATATATACACACATATATATCTCCTTCTTTTTTCATATTTAAAAATTTAAATTTAAATCCATATTGATCTCAGTTGGTATTTTATTCATTGATCTGATCTAATTCATACTTTATATTTCATATTTTATGAAGTTGTGAAAATGTTCCCAGGATTTCCTCTGAGGCATTAGCTGAGCAGCACTACTTAAGCAAGTTGGGGTGTGAAGTTGGCACGAACTGCAAGTTTGAACTAGCGCAGACCTGCACCCATCACTGTGTCTGTTTTGTGATGGTCACAAATCATTCAACAATCGCAGGAATGTTCTGGGGAGCAATGCCAGGCAGACATACAGTTTCTTAGGATCTATTATAATTTCCTTTAAAAATGCTTTTCTTACCTTTTTCTTTGATTTCTACCATTCTCAATGATTCTTCAAAATCGCCAAAGAAAAGGGGGCTCCAAATGACATTTAGGAGCATCTTCAGAAGGCTCAACTGTAGACTCTCTGGGCCTGGGGTCTGAGTGGCTTAAGCATCATGCTCTGCCCTGGGTTATACTGCCTAGAAAGGACAAGGCAGAGGATGGTGAGGCAGAGGGAAACCTGATTTCCATTAAAATATGTGAGCACTGCTCCAAGGGCATAAACTGAGAAAACAGAGTACTGGAGCCTTCCCAACGCCACTGCCTTTGACATGTACAAAGTTTTCCAGTCTACCAGCTGGGATCCTCAGAGACAGAATTTCCCTTGGGGCCCTGGTTCCCTCAAAGGCTCAGATGGCGTCCCCGGGCAGCAAGCTACCTGGAATTAGAAGGTAAATGACATCATACCCCAATTCAGACTGAGGTATCTGTTCCGACCTCCCCAAACTTCATGCTCTGTATGACCCCCTTGCCAAGGCAGGCATCATCGTGTGTCACATTTATAAACAGCTCCAAACACTTAGGGACTTGGGGCCCCTGGACACAAAAGGGATGTCTGTCTTTCTTCAGTGGCTGATTTACATGAAATAAAATCAATGAACCAAGCCCATACAGAATGGAGGATTTTCAGATCAATTCCTTTTTGAAGTTAGATTTGGAGTTTTAGGACAACAATGGTCAGCACCTGACCAGAAGTTTTCTTGGAGGTTAGGGAACTAAGTTTGGGAGATGTGTAAGAACTGAGATATTGAAAAGAAGACAGCTTCCAAAGAAGCTACTGGCTTGATTTCTTTCTTTCTTTCCTTTCTTTCTTTTTCTTTTCTTTTTTTTTGAGAAGCTGGAACCTGAATCTCTGCGTTCTGATCTGATGCTGCTTTCAGTCTGGTCTTCTTCAGGCATTGTGGCCAAGAGGGCAACTCTGTACCATCTCACTGATGGTGGCTGAAGGTCCTGATCTGGCTTCTCAGATCCAAAAATAAAGAAACAAAGGTGGACTTGACTGGTGAGTTAATTTGAAGAGTGGCCAGCAGAATTGATTGATTCTAACTGCCAAAATCCTTGTCCCATGGCATTCTACACAAACTCAGGCAGCTTGTAAAATACCCAGGACTGTGGTCTGGAACAGAAGCACTTCACCCATGGATGAGTGAAGGGCCTCAAAGATGCTGAGTGTCCACTGAGTGGCTGCATGGCTGGCTTGTTTGCCCAGCATGGGCTGCTTGCAGTCCAACCCACAGAACATAGCAGTTCTGGGTCAGCATCACGGTTTATCATTGACCACAGCATCACAGGTGTGAACCAGAGCGTGGGGAGGTGGGGGCGGTGACCTCAAAGATGCTGAGTGTCCACTGAGTGGCTGCATGGCTGGCTTGTTTGCCCAGCATGGGCTGCTTGCAGTCCAACCCACAGAACATAGCAGTTCTGGGTCAGCATCACGGTTTATCATTGACCACAGCATCACAGGTGTGAACCAGAGCGTGGGGAGGTGGGGGCGGTGCACTGAGGTCCAACTGCAGAGGGCAACAGATCTGGTTCTAGCCTGTCCCTTAGTCCTGTGGGAAGCAAGGGCACATCTGGGCTCGATCAGAGTGGAGAGAGGCCCCCAGGGAGGATGCAGACACCTAGCCGAGGAGCGATGCAGGAGCAAGGTGGATCCAGTTCCCAAAGAACAGGATCCATCCAGTGAGGATCTTCAAGGACACACCTAACAGGAGCCGGAAGAAGAGTCTTGATTTCTAGATGAGCAGCTTAAATTGCTTTCCTACCAGAAGGTCAGACAACTGGGTTCACTGGGCAAGTAGAGACCAGCAAAACTGCGTGGGTGAAAGCAAACAGAATGGCTTTCCTCTCTCAGGTTCCCCAACCCCTGACTCCTCTCCTCCTACTACAGTTAACATGTGATTGTCATCCACTTAATTAACTTGGTTCCCAAACCCACACCATGCGTCCACAAAAATACCTCCCCTGGGGTCTGTCCCTTATAATCCAAGGTCTCCATAGGGTTCTGATTTCCACTCAGAACTCAGAAACCTGAATCTGCAGACCTCAGCAAACCTACTGCCTCCCCACTTCCCCTTCCAGCCACCACGTGGATTGAAGAAGTAGAAACAGTAGCCCCCAGCGTAGAAGGCAGAGTTCCCAGATACAAGTGTGAGGACCCATCTTGAAGCAAAAATCAAGGCCATGAGGGAGCACAAGTGCCTATTGTGAACAGTGTTCTGCATCTGCGTGCCCACACCTAGGCTAGCTCTGAGGTTAGCTCCACAGTTCTTGCTGCCCAGGCAATGTCCAAGAAGACTCAGGAATCCATCCTGGACTAGATGCCCCAGGTCTCTGCATTGCAAAAAGAGCTTCTGGAGGGCAAGTGAAGTTCTGATGATTCTAGTACTTAGTCCAGGGTGTAAGAGTGGGAGACATGCTTTTCTCTTCACCACCAACAAGCAGGGCTCTGACCCCAGGTGGGGGTCCTACAAGTCAACTCAGTTCTGACACTTTTCACCTGGAGAGAGCATCAGTCCCACAGGCTGAAGGCTTATCCCCACAAGACCACCCCCCACTTCAGATGCCATCACAGTTCCAGGCTTTCACCTGTGCTTCTGACCAAATGCCTATAATTTGGAGGTTCCTAGAACCCTATCCTGGGGCTTGATTAATTTGCTAAAGCAGCTCACAGAAGTCAGAGATATTTTACTTACTAGATTCCTGAGTTTTTGTTGTTCAGTTGGCAACTTGTATCTAACTCTTTATGGCCCTATCGACTGCAGCCCATGAGACTTCCCTTCCCTTCCACCATCTCCTAGCTTTTCTCAAGTTCAGTCCACTGCATCTGCGATGCAATACAATCATCTCATCCTCAGTTGCTCTCCTCTCTTGCCTTCAGTTTTTCCCAGTATCAGGGTCTTTTCCAATGAGTTGGCTAAGTATTGGAGCTTAGATTCAGCATCAGTCCTCTCAATGAATATTCATGGTTAAATGGAGGAGATGCAGATGGCAAGTGAGCCATGGGGAAGAAGATGGAGCTTCTCTGCCCTCCATGAGAGAACCACCCTCACCAGATCACTAACTGTTCTGCAAGCTGGAAGCTCTTCAGACTCTGTCTTTTTGAGTTTTATGGAGGCTTCACTCCATAGGTTATATTGATCAAGCCATGGGCCACTGGTGGGATGTTGAGATAGGGATACTTAAGTTAGAGTTGGGGATGAGGGCTTATATACTTGGTTACCCCCATCATCACCATTCATCCCATGGCTGGCTCTGACCCTGCCATCTTACCCTGCCCTCTGCTGACCAGCCAGGGTTCTGAGCCCCAGGGCTGCACTGTGACCCTTACAAGCCTCACTGAACCCAGCCCTGGGAGATATGGAGTCACAGCCTCAAAATATGTGGCGGTGGTGGGATTTCCCTGGTTGTCCAGAGACTAAGACCTGTGCTCTCAATACAGGGGCTCCAGGTTCAATCCCTGGTCAGGGAACTAGACCTCCACATGGTACAACAAAGAGTTCACATGCTGCAACTAAAGGTCCCATGTCCTACAACTAAGACCCAATACAGCCAAATAAAACTAGTCTGTGTGAATGTGTTAGAAATGAGTCAGTCAGCTAGTTAATATGATTATACTATTTTCCTGTATCTTATATATTTGTATATACATTTATATATATTTCCTATATCTTATATATTAGGCTTTTAAACTCAGAATTTTCTTTTTTCTCATGCTAAATAATTTATTTTGAACCAATTTTTCAAAGAGTTTTGAATTCTTTTTCTCAAAGAGCCTCTTCCAAATCATGTAAGCTTCAGGCCCATGTACCCTGTGCTGACCGTGAACTTGGTCTGGCTGGCATTCTTCCAGGCTTTAGGGGTTTGGCTATGAGAAAAACAGACAAGCCCCCTGCCCCATAGGTTGCCAGCACCCAGCACATGCCTAATAAATACTGTCTAAACACAACTGCACCCTGGAAAGAGTCTGTCCCTTCCTCAACAGCACTCAGTGTCATTGGGACAGGTTTTCAGAACCACTTCTATCCCTTGAGAGCTACACATCCAGGCTGGCTGAGCTGCTCCACCTCTGCAGGGCACACAGTCTTGGAAACACTTCTCCTGAGACATGAGCTGGTGACTGGTGGCCAGTGGCTTGCCTTCTCCTTTGTCCTGTCCCATGACCTGAGACATTTCCTCACAGATCACTTTTTGTGTTTCTTGGTTTCGTCTTGTTTTTTCAAACACTCAACTTCTACATTCAAGGCCCATCTTTTAATATGGCAGTGTCCTTGAGAATATATCTGCTGCCTTAATATTCCCTTAAGAGAAATTCATGAGACCAAAATCACAGAATAAGAAATTGTCATGGCTTTTGGTTTTACTTTTCCAAATTGCTTTCTTAAAAGTCTCCAATTTACAAGCCCTCAGCTGGGCTGGGGAGAGTGTTCCTCACCACTCAGTACTAATTGGGTGTTTTCTTCTTCAGCAAATTTGACATATGGAAAGTGTCAACTCTTTGCTTAAATGGTCATGACTTTGATCACTAATAGAATTAAATATTTTTCTTGTGTATTTTTTATTTTATATTCATTTGTAGTCTTTNGCTGGGGAGAGTGTTCCTCACCACTCAGTACTAATTGGGTGTTTTCTTCTTCAGCAAATTTGACATATGGAAAGTGTCAACTCTTTGCTTAAATGGTCATGACTTTGATCACTAATAGAATTAAATATTTTTCTTGTGTATTTTTTATTTTATATTCATTTGTAGTCTTTGTGCTTCTATATATTATCTGAAATTATTGTTTACACATGTCCTTTGCCTGTCTTTCTGTTGGTTTTTTTTAATGTCAATTTTATATTTTCTTAGATAAGACTGTATGAACCATTTCTCTAATTGTGGTGAGTATTTTCCCTACTGATTGTTAGAAAATAAATTTGATGGCTGAGTTCCTTAAGTTCTACTGCCTCCATGGTAGAGAGATGGCTGACTCTAGATCCATTCAGAGTACCAAATAGGGCGTGAAGGGTAGTGGAGGATCTGACCTACAATGAGATGAGCACTGAAGTCTGCAAGGATTTGTGTGCTAGCACACCACAGAGCTGGCACATCCCAAGGCCTCCCTCTCCACGTGGGCAGCCACACAAGGCCTGCCTGTGCCTCCTCCAGAACCCATTCCTAAAGGTCCTTTGCATAAGGCCTTAGCGGGGCTCCTGCTGGCAGGAGGAGCCCAGTAGTAGGAGCCAACCCCCTAAGCAGGACATAGGAAGCCTTTCCTGCTCTGGTCCCTGCCTGCCTTTCCACCCTCACCTCCTCGAGCCCATGCTGTCCTCAGCCTCAGCATCAGCATTGCTGGCTATTTCTAGTTCCTTGAGTGGGAGAAACCTTCCAGCCCCAGTGTGTTTCCCTATAAGACTCCTGCTCAGCCTCCAGTGCTCAGTTCAGGCTTCGTGGCTTCAGGAAGCTTCCCTCCAGCTGCACCACCATCATCGCACTCAAGATAGGGTTTCTAACTGCCTGTCTGTCTCTGCACTTCACCATGCACACTCCGATGCCAGGTGCTGCCTCCCCCTCTGCATTGACCACCACACCGGGCAGGCACCCTGTGTATTCAAGTGGGCAGAAGTGGGTGGGGTAGCAGCTTGGGGTCTCTGTGGATCTGGCACTGCAAAATTGCTCTTTCAAAGTGCAAGTCCTTTCACACACAAGGGGCACCATCACTGCTATGGGAGATGGTGATGACTTTAGGGTCATTATTAAAATGAAAGTAGAAATCATCTGTGTTAAAATGAAAGTAGAAATGATCTGTGTTAAAATGAAAGTAGAAATCATCCACATGTCCACCCTGGGCAGGCAGGCAGTTTTTGTGGAAGATAAAACCATTGGTTAAGGATGACATTTCTCACTTGACATGAAAAATGAATATATGAAGCAAGGGTGGTGTAACTACACTCTAATTTCACTCTTTTTCTAGAGTTTCAGCAGCCACTAGATGTAAGTGCCAAGGGGACCACACCATCTGCTCATGTGATCAAATTCCTACATGGTTTGTCACCTGCAATGTTCAGCTGTGGGATCTAGTGCATGAGTGCTCTGCTGTGGGCTAGGGCAGTGCCAAGTCTGCTGTGCTAGATGCCCTGTGGGATGGTGAATCTTCTGGGAGGTGCTGTGTCCACCATGGAGTGTGCTGGGACTGCCCCAAGGCAACATCCTTGGTTAGCAACCAGAGCCCTGCCAGCCAGCTCTGCCTGCATCACCAGCCTCATGCCCTCAGTGAAGGCTTGGAGGATTCCCCTCAGCCTTCCAGGGATGCTCCATGGAACAAAGTCAGGGGAGACTCCTTGCCCACCATCTCCCCACCAATGCTTTCCTAGGTGATTTTTCTTTTAGGTGGCATTTCCCTAGAAGTCTTCTTTATGTCAAGACTTGAACTGCTGCTTATTGAAGCCATCCTACAAAGATGATCTCCTATTTCCAGGAGTCAGAGGGCCAAAGCTGGAGGCCCAGAAAGAGAAGGCCATGCACATAGCAGCAGCACAATTCTGCGGTCCACTCTGACCCTGGCTCTGTCCCAGGGTTTGTGAGTTTTTCAGCTCCTGGAGCAGCTGCTCACCAATATCTGTCTGCAGGGGTATCATTTGGGACTTTATTAATCTATTGCTGCCAGGCATCCTCCCTAGATTTGGGCTGCTTGGAGCCTAGCACCTGTGCCCCACCCCCTACCAAGGGGACTCTGATGCTGATCTCTTGAGGAGCCATTGGATAGAGAGAATGAACCGGAATCTAGAGGGTCAGTACTGAAACTGTGGTCCACTGATCAGCAGCACTGCCTCACCTGGAGTGTATTAAAAAGTGCAATCTCAGACCACCTATGTCTACTGAATCTGGATCTTCATCTAAATAGGAACCCTGGGCATTACTATGCACCAAAAGAATTTAAGATACACGAACCCAACCATCGGGGGAGCCAGAATTAAGATAAAGACAAAGGAGCCCTATAAGTTTCAAAAAGAAACCCAAATCATCCTGGGGAAGGTTGGAGGTATTTGGAGGCACAAAGGGTTTGTCCTAGCTTTTGAATTCTCAGTCTAGGAGACAGGCAAAAGGGGTGCCTGTGTCATGTGACCCAGATGAATGAGCTGGGAGTGGTGTTCCCTCCAAAGTGCTGGATACTCATTGTCAAGCACAAACACACAGCCCAAAGCCTGTGGTTTTGAAATGGGTGACATTCTCAAGTGGCATGAAAAGAAAAATGCAGGCAGATTTTGCTTTTCATTCTAAACTCACTTGCTTATTTGGGATAGAATACAGACATCCAATGTCGAACCTTACATCATAAGGTCTAAGCTTGTTTGGCTGAGAGCCATCGACAGCCCCATGATCTTTCTTGGGGCCCATTTGAATATAAGACTCGAATGTCTGTGACCCCATTCCCTTCCCCCCCCCCCCACCACCAGCCTCTGCCTCTGAGTCCTCCATGAATGCAGGCTATGTGTGCTTGCTCCCTGGAAAAACTGAGCCTCTGCACCAGATGTTCACTTACCCAGAGGTTTTGATGAGTTTGCTTTTTTAAGATTGGGGATAATTCAGAGAGCTTATTTTTCTCACTGATCCTTTTCCAATCATCTCTTCCTAGCCATCCCCATTCTGCCACCAAACAAAACATGTACTGTTGGATCAATTTGGGAAAAACCTTCTGCAGCTTCTACCTTGGGGTTTCTACCAATTTGGGAATTGCCTTCTACCTGTGGACACTTGCTTCCAAATAAATACCTGTGTTTCCCTAGGAGAACTTTTCTTGCCTGGAGAATCCCAGGGACAGGGGAGCCTGGTGGGCTGCTGTCTATGGGGTCATACAGAGTCGGACACGACTGAAGTGACTTAGCAGTAGCAGCAGGAGAACTTTTGATAAGTAATGTATCCTCCACCTGTGCAATCGGATAGCCAGTTCTGGTTAAGGCTGAAGGTAAGATAACATGACCTGAAATAGATCCTCACTCATTTCTCAGAGTAAACTGAAGATTCAACGACCAAGTCTCATCCCTCCTTGTCACCTCCTTAAAAACTAGTTTCCTGACAGGGAATCAATGCTGGGATGAGAAAAAGTCAAAGTTCAGGCTTCAGTGGGACCCCAGCTGAGGCTGTCCTGTGACCCTGAGGATAGATCTCAAGGCAACCAACTGGACCTCTGGCCATAGGGCCTTTCTGGGCTCTGGATATTGTAACCTGGGGCCATTTTTGTGGACATAGTTGGCATTCACAGCAACATCCAAAATGCCCGAGACCAGGACCTTCCTGTTGAGGAGGCAGGTCTAGTTATGCTGCTCACCCTCCTTCACCTATGCCCTGGAAGAGTAAAACCACATGGTGCCTGGAAAGGGAGGCCACCCTCCCCCACCACAGCTTTCCTGGTGGATGCCTGGAGCCAAGGGTGATCGAGAGTGTGGAAGGCAAGTCTAGGGGACCAGGAATTCTCAGGCTGGGTTTTCCTTTCTCTTTTAAATAATACGGTGTGTTCTTTCTCTGAAGGGAGACTCTGGGAGCAAATTGTTGCATGTGAATTCAAGGAAAATAGCTTGAAGCAGTTAGGCCTTCCACTTAGGATGCCTTGCAAGGAAATATTCCACCCACAATCTGTAGCCAATAATAACACTCCATTTTCTTTCCTGAATAAGGACAGTGCCCCCAGGTGAGGCGATGCTATCATAACTTCCAGGAAGCATTTTTACTTCTTGAATATTTGCTTTTTCTTTACCCGGTAGATTCTCTGTGGGGAATTCTGAAATGCAGAAGACATGCACAGAGAACAAAAAAGCAGGTGAAGAAAAAAAGATTCTGCATCTCAAGCAGCACTTTCTCTGCCTCCTTGTGGAGCAAAACAGACCCAGTCCTTCCCCCAATATTTAAGCCCCATTGCACACCCCTGCCCCAAAGGATTAAAGGATGGTTCAGAGTATTAACAGCCGTGAGTGACCCCTATGCTGTGCCAAGCAGTTGGGTCAGATAAATCTAGATCACAGAAACATCTGGCAATTAGTTTCTGGAATGTGGGGTGGGAAGACGGTTCATCTTGTGTCCACTGGAGTGAAAGTGTTAGTTGGTCAGTTGTGTCTGACTCTTTGTAACCCCATGGACTATACCCACAAGCCTCCTCTGTCCATGAATTTTCCAGGTAAGAATGCTGGAGCAGGTTGCCATTTCCTTCTCCAGGGGATCTTCTTGACCCAGTGACTGAACAACAGTCTCCTGCTTTGGCAGGGGGATTCTTTATCATCTGAGCCACCAGGGAAGCCTGTTGGGTTGAGATGCTCCCTTGGTCTTTTTCCATCCCTCTCTATCCCACTACCCCATCTGTAACTCTGGTTTGTTCATGAACAGGAGGGAGAACTCTGACCACCCCTATCCCATATTGCGCTCCAAGAAAGCTGAGGCCCGCATGGGTCCAAGGAGAGGACTCATTTTTTTTCCACATGCCCTGGCACATGAGGTCCCAGAAGCCACAGGAAAGGCGCCTGAGGAAGCGGCTGGCTGGGCTGGGTCCCTCATGGAACTGGATCGAAGGCTGGGGGCTGCATGACCAGAACCTTCTCAAGGGAGATGTCAGGAGCATCTCTGAGTTAGCCCCTTAGTGCGCCAGGGAGAGACTAATCGTCAGCCCTACTGGCTTAACTTCAGCCCAACTGAGAAGGACATGAGTAATTTTCTCTATATATACTCACTCAGTCACTTACCACCAGATTGTTTACTCTTAGGGCAACAAATTATACTCAGCCCACCTACTCAGGACACACTGCCCTGGCTGGTGTGGAGAAGTTCGGCCCACTGCCCCTGCACCCAAGGATGGTATAAAGACAGGTAGGCAAGTGTTGAAGGGGTGGATAATGGCATGGGTGGCTGGAGGAAAGGGAGGAGAGGAGAGGTGGAAGGAGATGGGTAATGAGGAGCAAGTTTTATTTCCAGCAGGGCTCAGAGATATGTATCTGCAGAATTGGAACAAGCCACCTGAAGATTAAAGAGCAGGATGAAGCATCAATTATAACCTCCCTTGGCGCTGCCTCATGACATGTGACACAGGTCTGGGATTGTCCTTTATACTGGCCTCTGCAGGATACTAGTGCTCCCACTAGTGGTGGGAGGCAGGTGGCCTGGAGAGGACCATAAACCCCAAGCATTCTGTGGCATCAGTCAACTCCACCTCCTACGTATAATGAGCAGGGTGGACTCAGTAGCTTATGAAACCATTCTAGTTTTAAGATTTTGTGGTTCTGGATCTGAGCGATTTAATACTGATTGATGAGTCACACTCAAATCTTAAAGATAACTGTAGTCTAGGATGCCTTATTTGGAGAAGGAAATGGCAACCTACTCCAGTGTCCTTGCCTGGAGAATCCCAGGGACGGGGGAGCCTGGTGGGCTGCCGTCTATGGGGTCGCACAGAGTCGGACATGACTGAAGTGACTTAGCAGCAGCAGCAGCAGGATGCCCTATTAAGTGTCAGATAAGTAAAACTATTATTTACCCTCAAAGTTCAGCATTAAGCAACACTGCTAGTGGAAAATATTTTTAATACCTTTATTGTCTCTGCAAAGCCAAATCAGATGGGAGAGAAAAGAGGAATGGCTGCTTCATCAGAGGGAGAGCAACAAGATGGGGTGAAGACCTGCCTAGAAAACCCTGCCCACAATTGTCTTGCCAGTGCCCGGCAGGTGCTAAATGCTCCATCAATGTTTGTTGAATTAAATTGGCTTGAATGAAATACCCCAACATATTTTATTAGTGCTTGTAAGATATTGCCAGTTATCTCTTTAAATCATTCCCTTTTCTTACATGTTTACAGAATTCCCACTTTTTTGAGCACATGACTACTCAGATTAAAAACTACTTCTTTTAGTCATCTTTAAAACAATACATACTGACCAAGATTTGCCAAACGATAGGTAAATTGCAGTATCCACCTGGCAGCCTCCAGGAACTTTCCAAAGAAAAGGCATATCCTTTGTTTTCCTCCTTCCCACTAGCTAAATATGTGTGTGATGACTGGACCTGGGAAGCCATGTTGGACCAGAAACTGATTATGTGAAATGAGACCACGTAAAGCAAGAGACGAGTTCTGGGTGCATGAAGACCTTGTGGAATTGTGGAGCCACACCTCCAGTTCTACACTGTCTACTCCCACAGTTTTATTGGAAAGAGAAATACTTCTCTATCTTGTTTAAGTCATTGATACTTTGTCTGTTACTCCAAACTGTTGCACCACTGTCTTTGATGTCCTAGAAATCCTCAGTAGTGTTTACTGAATGAATAAATGCCATAGCAATAATGTTCATTATGGAATATTAATTAAAATGAGAAAACACAGGTAAACTATTTCCCTATAAGGACAAAAGAGAAACTCTGAGACTCGTTTGAGTCTTGCCTATAGCTAATAATAAATCACTGGTATTAGTTGGAGTGAAATAGCTACTTTACTAAACACCAAAATATCTTACAGCGACTTCCCTAGTATCAACCATGGGTAGTGAGCTATACCGTGAAAAAGAAGACAACTTTTCCATGAAAACGCCTGCTTTTGTCTTTTTTTTTTTTTTTTAATTTTTACTTTATTTTACTTTACAATAAGTAAAATAAAGTAAAAATTACTCCTATTTTCTCTCAAGAGTAAAAATAAATTCTTATTTCCAGACAAGCTCTGATTGTGACTCTGGAGCCTTTTCAGGTTTTAGATTCAGATGTGTCTCCCCTGCTCAACTCTGGGGAAGAGTCAAGGCTCTGGGGGACCCAGAGAATTGCTGCAGGTGAGGACAAGAGGAGCTGGCCAAAGTTCATTTCTGCCCATGTGGCCTATAAATGGGGTCCTCATTCTCACATCTAGCACCCCCCACAGCCCTGCCATGGTTCTGGATGCCACATCCTCAGCTCTCTAAATGTCTATCCCCCCACCATGACCACCACAACCAGAATCATGATTCTTTCCCAGGTCCCCTGCTCTCTAAATGACTATCCATACCACACCAGAACCATGATCCTTCCACAGAACCCGTGATCTCTGAGTATCTATTCCCACTACAGAAGAACCATGATCCTCCCCAGGTACCCGACTCTCTAAGTGTCTATCCCTAACCCCATCAGAACGATGTTTCTACCCCAGGTCCCTACTCTCTGAGTGTCTATCCCCACCTCCACCTGAACCATGATCCTTCCAGGTCCCCTGCTCTCTAAGTGTCTTTCCTCACTATCACTAGAACCATGATCCTTTCCCAGGTCCCCAACTCTGTACGCGTCTATCCCCATGCCCACCAGAACCATGATCCTTCCTTAAGTCCCTATCTATCTGAGTGTCTATCCTCACCCCCACTGGAACCATGATCATTCCCTAGGTCCCCTGCTCTCTATCTATCCCCACCCCCACCAGAATCATGATGATCGTTCCCCAGGTCACTACCTCTATGAGTATCTATCCCCACCCCCACCAGACCATGATTCTTCACCAGCTCCCTGCTCTCTAAATGTCTATCCCCAACTCCACCAGAACGATGATCCTTCCCCAGGTCCCCTGCTCTCTGAGTGTCTATCCCCACCCTCACCAGAACCATGATCCTTCTCCAGGTCCCCTGCTCTCTAAGTGTCTATCCACACCTCCAACAGAACCATGATCCTTCCCCAGGTCCCTGATCTCAGTATCTATCTCCATGCCCACCAGACAATGATCCTTCCACAGGTCCCCTGATCTCTAAGTGTCTATCCCACCCTGACCCCAACGATGATCCTTTGCCAGGCCCCTGCCTCTCTGTGTATCTATCCCCACCTCCCTGTATATACCTATCCCCACTCCCTCCAGAACCAAGAGCCTTCCCCAGGTCCCAGGTCTCTGAGTGTCTATCCCACCCTGACCCCAGCCACGATCCTATCCCAAGTCCCCACCTCTCTGAGTATCTATTCCCCCCACACAAGAAACACGATCCTTCCCCAGATCCCAGCTCTGATTATTTATTCCCACACCAACCAGAACCATAATCCTTCTCCAGGTCCCATCCCTCTGTATCTATCCCCACCCCCACCAGACCATGATCCTTCCCCAAGTCCCCTATTCTCTAAGTGTCTATCACCACCCCCACCAGAACCATGATACTTTCCAGGTCCCCTGCTCTCTGACTGTCTATCCCCACCCCCAACAGAAATATGAACATTCACCAGGTCCCAGCTTTCTGAGTGTCTATCCCACCCACACCGGAACCATGATCCTTCCCCAGGTCCCCGCCGTCCTGAGTGTCTATCCCCACCCCCACCAGAACCATGATCCTTCCCCAGTTCACTGCCTCTCTGAATATCTATCCACACCCTCACCAGAACCATGAAACCTCCCCAGGTCTCTGCTCTCTGAATATCTATCACTACCCCCACGAAAACCCTGATCTTTCCCCAGGTCCCTGCCTCTCTGAGAGTCTATCCCCAATCCCATGAGAACCATGATCCTGCCCCAGGACAGCGCCTCTGAGTATATATCCCTAGGCATACCAGAACCATTATCCATCCCCAGGTCCCAATGGCTCTGGTCTCTATCACCACCCCCACCAGAACCATGATCCTTCCACAAGTCCCCTACTCTTGGAGTATCTATCCCCGCCCCCCACCAGCACTATGATCTTTCCCCAAGTCCCCAGCTCTCTAAGTGTCTATCACCACACCAACCAGAACCATGATCCTTTTCCAGGTCCCCACCTCTCTTTGTATCTATATCCACCCCCAACCAGAACCGTGATCCTACCCCAGGTCTCAGCTCTCTGAGTGTCTTTCCCACCCCCACCAGTACCATGACCTATCCCAATCCCCCCATCTCTGAGTATCTATCCCCACCCACACAAGAACCATGTTTTTTCCCCAGGTCCCCAGCTCTGATTATCTATCCCCATGCTGACCACAACCAAAATCCTTCCCCAGGTCCCATCTCTCTGTGTCTATCCCCACCCCTACCAGACTATGATAATTCCCCAGGTCCTTGCTCTCTGAGTGACTATCACCACCTCCACCAAAACAGTGATCCTTCCCCAGGTCACCGTCTCTCTGAGTGTCTATCCCCAACCCTACCAGAACGATGATCCTTCCCCGGGTCACTGCCTCTCTGAGTATCAGTCACATCCCCACCAGAACCATGATCCTTCCCCAGGTCCCTCATCTCTGAGTATATATCCCCAGGCACACCAGAACCGTGATCCATCCCCAGGACCCCACCTCTCTGAGTGTCTATACCCACTCCCACCAGAACCATGATCTTTCCACAGGTACCAACCTCTGTGAGTGACTATCCCCACCTGCATCAGAACCATGATCCTTCCCCAGATCCCCGGCTCTCTAACTCTCTATACCCGCCACCACCAGAACCAGATTCTTCCCCTGGTCCCGTGTTCTTTAAGTGTCTATCCTACCCCCACCAGAACCATGATCCTTCCCCAGATCTCTGGCTCTTTAACTCTCTATGCCCACCACCACCAGAACCATGATCATTTCCCAGGTCCCCAGCTTTCTAAGTAAGTGTCTATCTCCACCTTCACCAGAACCAAGATCCTTCCCCAGGTTCCAACTCTCTGTGTCTGTCCCCACCCCCATCAGACCATGATCCTTCCCCAGGTTGCCCACTCTCTAAATATCTATCCCCACCCCAACCAGAACAATGATCCTTCCCCAGGTCCCCTGCTCACTGTCTATCACCACACCAACCAGAACAATGATCCTTCCCCAGGTCCCCTGCTCACTGTCTATCACCACACCAACCAGAACCATGATCCTTCTGCAGGTCTCTGCTCTCTGAGTGTCTATCAACACCCCCACAATAACCATGATCCTTGCCCAGATCATTGCGGCTCTGAGGATCTATCCCCACCGTCACCAGAACCATGATCCTTCCCCAAGTCCTCTGCTCACTAGGTGTCTATCCCCACCCCCACCAGAACCATGATCCTACCCAAGGTCCCCTGCTCACTAAGTGTCTAGCCCCATCTCCTCCAAAGTCTGATTGTTCTCCAAATCACCGCCTCTCTGAGTATCTATCCCTATCCCCAACAGAACGATGATCCTTCCCCAGGTCCCTGCTCTTGTCTATCCCCACAACCACCATAACCATGATCCTTCCCCAGGTCCCCTCCTCACTACTTGTCTATTCCCATCCCCACCAGAACCATGATCCTTCACCAGGTTCCCGCCTATCTGAGTGTCTATCCACGTGCCCACGAGAACCATGATCCTTCTGCAGATCCCTGCCTCTCTGAGTTTTTATCCCCAGCCGCACCAGAAACAGGATCCTTCTCCAGTCCCTTGGCTCTGAGTATCTGTCCACAGCCTCACCCAGAACCATGTCTTACCACAGGTCCCCTGCTCTCTAGGTGTCTATCCCCACCCCAACCAGAACTATTATCCTTCCCCAGGTGCCTGCTCTCTAAGTGTCTATCCCCACCCCCACTATGACCATGATCCTTCCAGAGGTCCCCTGCTCTCTGAGTATATATCCCCACCTCCACTGGTACCACGATCCTCCTCCAGGTCCCTGCTGCCTATATATCTATTCCCACCTCCACCACAACCATGATCTTCCCCAGGTCCCTGACTCTTTTAGTGTCTATCCCACCGCTACCAGAGCCATGATCCTTTCCCAGCGTCCCTGATCTCTAAGTGTCTATCCTCACCTCCACTAGAACCATGATTCTTCCCTAGCTCCCCTGCTCTCTGAGTATCTATCCTCACCGCCCCCCATCCCAGCAAAACCATGATTGTTCCCCAGGTCCCCTGCCCTTAAGTGTCTATCCCCACCCCCACCAAAACCATGATCCTTCCCAGGTACCCTGCTCTTTGAGCATCTATGTCCACCCTGATCAAAATCATCTTCCTTCCCCTAGGTCCCTAGCTCTTAGTATCTACTCCCACCCCCAACCAGAACCATGATATTTCCCCATGTACCCTTCTCTCTGAGTATCTATGCCTGTTGTGAGCAAAAGGACAAAGAGACACAGACACACAAAGGACAGACAAAGACACAACTCCAGCCTGAGGAACAAATCTGTGCAAGCCCCCTTGTGGTTTATTTTTATAGTTCAGTTCTGGGAAGCAATCCAAGAAGTGAAGCACTGCATTCTTTTACCATATAGGTACAAAATTACTATTTCAGCACAGAGGGAGAAAGTGACCTTCACATGTTTACTAAGAAGCCTGTCCAGGGCCGCAGCTTCCTCCTACTCATCAGGGAGGGCATGAGACTCCTCGTATGTGAACGGGTCCTTAACCCTTAGGAGTTCGTGTACAGGCTCCTTGGCAGGACACCCCATGTGCGGGCACACTCATGCCTCCCTATCTGATCCATTCTCAGGCCACTGCTGGTCTTCCACAACTCCCCCTTATTTCTTAGATGTAATAGCAATTTGTAAGGCGGCTTGGAGGCGTTGCTTTTTCTTTTTTAGTTGTTGCCCTCTGTGCCAGCACCAGAAGACTAAAAAGCAACACAGCATAAAAGCAATATAAGTGCAGTGTTCCCAAAAGTAGTTCCAATAAGTATGGATATATGCCTGAGAGAATTTAAACTATTTAGACCCTCTTGTAGACTCTGTAACAGAACAGATTCATTAATGTCAGGCAAGGTTCTACTGAAAGTAGATAATATTTGTTGTTTTAATTTTATAATTTTTGCAGTGAGGTTTTGATGCCCTATTAATGATCGCTTTACTTTTTCCCACCCTTCACTCAAATTGAATGGTACTGGGGTGATGCATATTTAGGAAGAATTCCAGTCACATTTTAATACGCTTCTAGTAGATAAGACAGTTAATTGATCCCCAAGCTAAGAAACAGCGTGTTGAAGATTGAGGACATCGGTCGCAAGTTGAGCATCTAAATCTCGTTGTTGTTACCATAACAGATGAGAGTCTTTATGCCAATTGTGAACAAAATCAGTGGTCTGGATTCCTTGTTGCAAAGCAAGTCTAGCCACCGCAGCCATTGCGGTAACTGAGGCGATGGCAAGAACAGAAGCTATGATGATTCCCAGCATCCGGCGAGATCAATGAAGCAAGGTTTGCATAGCGGTCACCAGATGAGAAACAGCAAAAGAGTCCGACCATGGTCTTGTCAAATTGACAGGCAGCCATAGTTCTGTTCTAGCTTTAACAATCAATAGTGACAATATCATTGTTTTGATTTTCAAATTGATTTCACCAAAATCTATTTATACATTGAGTCAAACTGCAATATACACAAGATATAGTTCCCAAAGTTTCATTCCACGTCCAATTACCATACAACAGTGCAAATGGATATTTCACACAAGCCATAGCAAAATAAGATTTATTAACATCCACATTAACATGAAATGGACCCGATGCATCTGTAACCTTCAGAATATAATTTCCCGACCATATAGTAAGATTTCCAGACATAGCCCATAATTTCCAATTGTCCCCTTGAATATGTGGATAACCTTGTAATTGAAATCCCCACCGGAACCATGATCCTTCCCCAGGTTCCCTGCTCTCTGAGTATCTATCCCCACCCCCACCAGAACCATGATGCTTCCCCAGGTCCCCTGCCCTCTTTCCGCACCCCCATCATAACCATGATCCTTCCCCTGGTCCCTAGCTCTCTAAGTTTCCATGCCCACCCCACCCAGACCATGATCCTTCTACACATCCCCTGGCTCTCTCAGCACCTCTCGGACCTCCTGGGATCTCAGTGTCTTTCCTTGATCCACCCTGAACTCCATAGCCTTGGCTACCCAAAGACCCTGATTAGATGCTGTTCTGAGCCCTGGTTCATACTGGTTCCTTCTTAGGGCACAGATCCCAGTGCTTGGTGGGCCCGCCAACTTATATAGGTGTCATTATGACTCATTTGGCCTGTGTGTGCCTGACATAGAATTCCTTTTTGGAGACTCACAGTTTCAGTGGTCTTTCCTGCTACACTGTGTGTTCAGTCACTCAGTCATGTTCCGGCTCATCACAACACCACAGATAAAAGCCCACCTGTCCCCTCTGACCGTGGGATTATCCCAGAAACAATACTGGAATTGGTTGCCACTTTCTCCTCCAGAGGATATTCTCCACCCAGGCATCGTACCTGCATTTCCTGTATTGGAAGGTAGATTCTTTATCATCAAGCCACCTGGGAAGTCCCCACTTGCTACACTACCATCTAATAGGAATGACTCTCTTCCCTGTATCCCAGAAAATAAGGCTTCCTCCTCTCATTCTGTGGTGGAGAGATTGGGCTAAAAGGTATTCTTTCAGTTGTCATTTCTAAATAAATGTCCTGCACTCAGCTCTCCACTGTGATCCTTCTGGTCTCACCCCATGCAAAGGCTAGACTCTTGTCATTTGAAATCCTTAGCTTTCAAGACACTCCCTCTGCTATGAGTTTTACAAGCCTATTTTATTTAGAGTCAAGGCTAAGAGTTTGACTCCATTTTCTTTCTCTGGACTTGACCTCTAATGCTAGAAAGTAAAGTCATGGGATAGAAAGGAATACCAAGAATAATAATGATCAGTTAGTATTTCAAATGTTTTCTTGCTACTTCTGATAAGATCTACTAAAGCTTAGAAGGTACTCAATGGTGAAACCAAAGACCCGCAAAGAATAACAGAGAAATCAAGATCTCCCAGAGCTATGAATTGTGTGGATCTGCCCCATCCTGACCTTTAGTTTCTAAGCCTCTTTCAGTCATTTTTTTATCACTTGCTGCCGAAAGCATCCTAACGGATACCAAGGCATTCAGTTGTGGATTTGCCTTTGAGGCTTTGCTTACACCATGACAAAAAATCCTCTTTAAGAGGATTCACAGGAGATAATTACCTCTGGCCTCATTTTATGAATAATCGTGCTTTTGATCTACTGTCTCATTTTTTCTCCTTGGATGCCACAAATCACTGTTGTAAGACTATGTCAAAGATTTGTTTTAGTCAGGTCTGGTAAGACACACAGACATGGAAACATCTGTTACAAAGGAAGAATTTTTTTGCACTCTCACAGGTCCCTGGAAATGAGATGCAGGGCCATACAGGGAAGCCCCATGGTCAGTCAGGAGCCTGAGGGAGTGGGGAAAATTCAGCCAAGAGCCTTTATGATGGTTTCCACAAGAAAGGTAAGGAGAGGTAGAGCAAGCAGATTTCATATTTGCTAATTTGATTTTGAATAATTGAGTTTGAATAATCTCAATGAGTTTTGAGACATAAGTGTCTGCTACCTGACCCTGGGTGATCAGGGCAGGGGGATCCTGGCCCAGAGTATGAGAGCCCCTTAGCCAAAAAGGGTATGCTATTGGTTGGTTTGCATTTGAAAAGTGCCTGAAGGCCAGTTGTTTACTATCTCTGCTCAGTTCAGATCAATTCAGTCGCACAGTCGTGTCCGACTCCTTGCGACCCCATGAAAAGCAGCACGACAGGCCTCCCTGTTCATCACCGTCTCCCGGAGATCACTCAGACTCACATCCAACGAGTCAGTGATGCCATCCAGCTATCTCATCCTCGGTTGTCCCCTTCTCCTCCTGCCCCCAATCCCTCCCAGCATCAGAGTCTTTTCCAATGAGTCAACTCTTCGCATGAGGTGGCCAAAGTACTGGAATTTCAGCTTCAGCATCATTCCCTCCAAAGAAATCCCAGGGCTGATCTCCTTCAGAATGGACTGGTTGGATCTCCTTGCAGTCCAAGGGACTCTCAAGAGTCTTCTCCAACACCACAGTTCAAAAGCATCAATTCTTCGGCAATCAGCCTTCTTCACAGTCCAACTCTCACATCCATACATGACCACAGGAAAAACCATAGCCTTGACTAGACGGACCTTAGTCGGCAAAGTAATGTCTCTGCTTTTGAAAATGCTATCTAGGTTGGACATAACTGTTCTTCCAAGGAGTAAGCGTCTTCTAATTTCATGGCTGCAGGCTTAGTCAAGACTTTTCCACAGACATCCTATCCTGGCTTGTCCAAATTCCACTTAGATTTAAGCCACCTATCATTTAATTTCCTTTACTTCCAAATAAATCTGTGAACTAAATATCGATAGCCATATTTTATAGATAAATGAAATCAATGCACAGAAGTTTCAGGATCTGCCCCACCCAAATCACTTTTATCACATTCTTGAATCCATCCCCAACTGCTCTAGACACTGGCTGCTATCAACTTTTGAAGAAGTACCTTCTTCTCCAAGGAACTGCCCCTGATTGAATAGGAGCCACCCTACCCTTGGTGCAGACCACAGTTCATGATGAACACTGGGAAATTAAATATTGAGCCCCTTGTCTCAGTAGCACCAACTCTGAGATGCAATTAATGCTCCTGAACACCCACTGAATCAATGTCTTTCAGAAGCTCAGTGGTGGCTCTCCTCTGTAGGTTAGAATTGATAAAATAATTCTGTTACAGAACTAGGGTCCCTAATAGCCATGGATATGATGGGATCCCAGAAGAGCAGAAGCCATATGGTAGCACTTAACTACAAAATCAACATGGGTATAATGTTTTTAATGGGCAACACATTTGGAATGCAGTGAATAGGGGGCTGATCTTTAGGAATCTATGGATATGTCTAATAGAATAAGGTTTCTAAGGAATAAGATAGATGTGCATCCACCAAGGATATAGCTTAATATATCTAATAAAAAGAGATCAAGAACAGATGAGCAGAAGACTGTGAATCAGCTGCCTCAAAGGAAAGTCATGATCCCTTGCATATTTTTCAAACCTAAGCCAGTTTTCAAACTCACTGCAAGACATCTCCATTGACTGAAAAAGAGACTTGGTCCACATAGAGAAGGACCCTGCAGTACCGTGGCAGGTGTATATGGTACTTATTCCTCTGGTTCTTCCCTTAAGGGTCTTATGGCTGTGTACTCGAGAAGCCGTGAACTGGAGATAGGGGAATACATGGCTTCTTTAAGGACTACTAGATACAGAGTCTGAGTTGATGTTAATATCCAGAGACTCAAAGCACCTTCTGACACCCTTGTTAGAGTAGGAGTATGTGAGGGTCACCGTATTAATGGAGATCTAGCCAGGTGACCACTCATCCACAGATCCAAACAGATCATTTCCTCAGTTTTTTAAAGTATAATTTGAACAGACATTAGAATTTTACAGAACATTCACACTAGTTCCTTGACTTGTAAACTAAAAGTTGTAGTAGGAAAGGCAAGTAGAAGTCCCCAAAACTACACCTTCACCTCTCAGCAAAGATTGTAAATCAAAAATAGAATTAGGTCCCAGGAGACGAAGGGCAGAGTTTAGTGTCATCCATCAAGAATTTAAAGGATGCAGGGGCGATGAGTCTCATTTTATCCTCCATTTAATTTACCCCTCTGGCCAAACTAAACTGGCCACCTTTTTTCTCTGCATATGCAGAGAAAAAATATATCTTGATTCCTAATAATAAAGAAAATAAAGGCTTTCATGCACGAATAAACTTTAAATTCTCCTATTCTACCCCCTCAATAAAATTTTTGCATTCCTTCTCTGGTCTTCAACAAAGAGGCGCCTCTTTTTTCCTCAATTAACACCCCCATTTAGATCTTATCATCTTCAACTTATTCCATCAAATTATTCTCTTCTCTTTTAACTTAAGGCTTTTGCCTTGACTTGTTCTCAACCCTCAGTATATAAAGATGCTTCAGTTAGCCGCTAGTTAAAAATGAGTTTATCATTCTACTAGCAATGGGCATGTGGGCTCTTTCCATTTGGGAATCTGCTATAAACTTTCTTGTTTACATGTTGTTCTGTCTGCATGAACAGAATAATCTCTGTCAGTGGTTCTCAACTTTAGTTTTCATCAGAATCACCTGGAGGACTTGTTAAAACAGATTTCTGGGCCCCATTTCCCAAGTTTTTGATTGAGTAGATCTGATGTAGGGACCAAGAATCTGCATTGCTCACATGTTGCCAGGTGATACTAATGCTGTTAATCCAGGGAACCTACTTTGAAAACCACCTCGGAACATTCAGGAGAGGCACTGCTTGGACATAGGATATGGATATCATCAATTTAGATAATACCAAACTGTTTTCCAAGTGCCTGTTTTTCCACCCAAAGTTAGATTTCCTCATCAATATGTGATGTTATAAAACTTTTGAAAGTTTGCTAATAATAGTGGGCATATCTTCTTTACTAACTATGTTAAAAACACTTTCTAATGTTTATTAGCCATTTGGATCTATCCCACGTTGAAGGCCAGGAACGGCCCCTCGTCCAAGGTAAGGAGCAGCGGCTGTGCTTTGCTGAAGCAGCCGTGAAGAGATACCCCACACCCAAGGTAAGAGAAACCCAAGTAAGATGATAGGTGGTGAAAGAGGGCATCAGAGGGCAGACATACTGAAACCATACTCACAGAAAACTAGTCAATCTAATCACACTAGGACCACAGCCTTGTCTAACTCAATGAAACCAAGCCATGCCTGCAGGGCAACCCAAGACGGGCGGGTCATGGTGGAGAGGGCTGACAGAACGTGGTCCACTGGAGAAGGGAATGGCAAGCCACTTCAGTATTCTTGCCTTGAGAACCCCATGAACAGTATGAACAGGCAAAATGATAGGATAACCTGTCTAATCTTACTCCTATATTTATCTTAGACTTCCACCTTCCACGGTCCTGCTTATATGTTTTTATCTTTTATAATCTTGTATAAACTATCATAAATCTTTTCTGGAACAAGAAAGTGTACAAACATTTCAGTCTCTTTAAGGACTTTCATACAAATTACTATATGAATTCAAAATGAAAGTCACTCAATTGTGTCCAACTCTGCAACCCAGATCAGAATATTGGAGTGGTTAGCTGTTCCCTTCTCCATTCTCAACCCAGGGATCAAAGCCAGGGATCTCCCACATTGCAGGCAGATTCTTAAGCAGCCGAGCCACAAGGGAAGCTAAAGAATAGCGGGTGTGTAGCCTATCCCTTCTCCAGGAGATCTTCCTAATCCAGGAATGGAACTAGAGTCTCCTGCATTCCAGGTAGATTCTTTACCAACTGAACTATCAGGGAAGCCCAAGGAGAATGAAAGCATACAGCAATTTTATAAGGAATCTGAACTCTACAAAACACTGCCTTGCAGCTGGATCATGAACATAACCTCCTAGTGTACGGACCATGATACATATTTTTTATACATTTTATAAAAATACTTTTGCCTGTGAATTTAGCAGAAAGCTTGGTGTAAGGAGAGTTTCCTTTCTTGAAGGGATCTCTGAAGAAATTGGAATGGCAGTGTTCCTCTCCTCTGGATACATTTGCCTATAATAAGCAAGTGGAGGCCTTTGGATTTATCTGCTGCTGCTGCTAAGTCGCTTCAGTCATGTCCAACTCTGTGAGACCCTATAGACAGCAGTCCACAAGTCTCCCCCATCCCTGGGATTCTCCAGGCAAGATCACTGGAATGGGTTGCCATTTCTTTCTCCAATGCATGAAAGTGAAAAGTGAAAGGGAGATTGCTCAGTAGTGTCCAATTCTTAGGGACCCCATGGACTGCAGCCTACCAGGCTGCTCTGTCCATTGGATTTTCCAGGCAAGAGAACTGAAGTGGGATGCCATTGCCCTCTCTGTGGGATTCATCTAGTTATACATAAATCAGCTTCAGAAATTAGAACATTATTTACAACAGCAAACTCTTGTTTGGAGCACGTGACTTGGAGGCCTTAAAAAGACTCAGTCATAATGATTGACAGGTGTTGGAAGCTTTCTTGTCTGTTAGCACCTGTGTATGAACAACAGGCTCTTTAAGGGTGGTCTGACCTATCTCACACCTGAGAAAACAGGCTAGAGGCTTTAGCATTCTGCACTTAGGACCAGGATCACAACCCAGGCATCTGTGCCTTTAACCCCTAGGTAGCTGCCTTGGTACCAGGGACAGCCAGAACAATTTTAGGTGAAAGTGACAGAAACCCAAATGAAACTGAAGCCAAACAAAGAGAGGAAGGAAGTAAATTCTCATTACTGATACCACACAGGGCCCTGTGGGGCTCCTGGGCACAAGGCCTTAGTATCCCCCATTTCTTTAATTATAGAAAACTGTTCATTCAGCCTCCATGACCTTCCCTGAGTTACAAGAGGCAGATTCAAGCTGTTGTTAATCAGGGAAAGGAGGGACGGGAGACCAAGGAGAAACAAATGATCTAGAGCAGCTTTGCAGCACAGTCCTATTTCCCCATCAACAGGTACATACAACAAAATCTTTGAGCTATTTTGCAACTACCTGAAACCTTCCAGTTGGGAGAAGTTAACAATCAGTGATGCTATGCTGCCCACAAGCATGTAGACTCCAGAGAAGTTGG
Organism: Cephalophus harveyi; assembly: GCA_006410635.1. Classification (NCBI taxonomy): domain Eukaryota; kingdom Metazoa; phylum Chordata; class Mammalia; order Artiodactyla; family Bovidae; genus Cephalophus; species Cephalophus harveyi. Next base: position 129,104 of record SJYT01059859.1, read on the forward strand.
ACCTGAAGGTTNAAATGATCTAGAGCAGCTTTGCAGCACAGTCCTATTTCCCCATCAACAGGTACATACAACAAAATCTTTGAGCTATTTTGCAACTACCTGAAACCTTCCAGTTGGGAGAAGTTAACAATCAGTGATGCTATGCTGCCCACAAGCATGTAGACTCCAAAGAAGTTGGACCTGAAGGTTGATGATGCTGACTCCTACTTACCTTACCACCAACCCATCAGAAGAACGTCCACAAACTGATCATGACTTCTTTGAACCGTTACTATGAAGCTTGTCACTATCTTCCCCAGGTGGAGATACTTGGTTTGAGGGCTGAGCTCACTGTGTCCCCCTTTGCCTGGCAAAGCAAGAAAGCTCTCCTTTTCTACTTCCCACAAAACTCTGTCTCCGAGATTTGATTTGACACCAGTAAACAGAGAAACTGATCTTTTGGCATCATTACCCAAACAATGGGAAGGGTTACAGGTATAGGCTAGGTCTTCAGACCCAGACCCAGTGCCTCCAACCTGTCTCTCTGTCTCCCAACTCCTTCTCTGAGTGTGTGGGGCCCTAGCCACACAGGACTCCCACCCAGATCCAGAATGCCCAGATCCCATAGAAGCAGGCCCATCACTGCCCTCTGCAAACCAGCCTGAGTGAGGGATCTCCATGGACCATTTGATCACGGGTTTATCCAGGACTGAGTGCTACTTCTGGCTCATCCTGGGTCATGTGCTTGGTCCTTGTTTGTGGGGATGGGGGAGTACAACGTGACTGATAGTGCTGGACAGCATTGAGAGCCAGTCCCCAGGAAGACAGAAGGGTGTGAACAGATGTCTACCACAAAGCGTCCAGGCATCTCAGCATCCTGTACCTGTGCAGCAGCGCCTTCTCCCTGGAGGCCTGCACAGTTCTCTTGCCCCAGGNTCCTTATTTCCTGAACACACTCTGAGACACATGAATCTTTACATCTGTTGATCTTGATGAAGCAGAATATCTTGAAATGTCATTTTTCTCAGCACTTCCTCTCTATTCTGTGACTTTTTCATTGTTCAGGAGGCTGCTGTTTGATGTATCAAAAAAGGCTAAGTGTCTTTGGCTTTCATTTCTAACTTCGGTTTTGTGTTGGTTTTTTTTAGTATATATATTTTTTAATTTTTAAAATTAATTTTTACTGGAGTATAGTTGATTTACATTTTCCCAGCACTTCCTCTCTATTCTGTGACTTTTTCATTGTTCAGGAGGCTGCTGTTTGATGCATCAAGAAAGGCTGAGTGTCTTTGGCTTTTATTTCTAACTTTGGTTTTGTGTTGTTTTTTTTAGTATATATATTTTTAATTTTTAAAATTAATTTTTACTGGAGTATAGTTGATTTACAATGCTGTGTTAGTTTCTGCAGTACAATAAAGTGAATCAGTCGTGCATACACATGTATCCACTCTTTTCCTGTATAGTTCGTACAGAGCACTGAGTAGAGCTCTCGGTGCTATCCAATAGGTCCTTATTAGTTATCTATTTTATATATAAAAGTATATATACACCAATCTGAATCTCCCAATTTTATCCCTCACCTTCTTTCCCCTTTGGTAACCATAAAGTTTTTTTTTTTCTACATCTGTGACTTTATTTCTGTTTTGTAAGTAAGTCCATCTGCACCATATTTTTAGATTCCACATATACACAGTATCATGTGATATTTATCTTTCTCTGTCTGACTAACTTCAGTCAGTATGATAGTCACTAGGTCCATGTTGCTGCAAATGGCATTATTTCATTCTTTTTGTGGCTGAGTAATATTTCATTGTATATATGTACATCTTCTTTACCCATTCCTGTTCAATGGACATTTAGGTTACTTTGATGTCTTAACTAGTGCAAACAGTCCTGCAGCAAACATTAGTGTGGAAATAGTGACAGTTCTATTTTCTTGGGTTCCAAAATCACTGCCGACAGTGACTGCAGCCATGAAATTAAAAGATGCTTGCTCCTTGAAAGGAAAGCATTGACAAACCTAGACAGTATATTAATAAGCAGAGACATTACTGTGCTGACAAAGGTCCATATAGTCAGAGCTATGGTTTTTCAGTAGTCATGTACAGATGTGAGAAGGTGAAGTCACTCAGTCGTGTCCGACTCTTTGCGACCCCATGGACTGTAACCTACTAGGCTTCTCCATCCATTAAAGTTGGACCATAAAGAAGGGTGAGCACAAAATAATTCATGCTTTCAAATTATGGTGCTGGGAAAGATTCTTGAAAGCACCTTGGACTGCAAGAAGATCGAGCCAGTCAATCCTAACGGAGATTAGTCCTGAATATTCACTGGAAGGACTGATGCCAAAACTGAAGCTCCAATACTTTGGACACCTGATGCAAAGAGCCGACTCATTGGTAAAGACCCTGACTCTGGGAGAGATTGAAGACAGAAGGAGAAGGGTGTGACAGAGGATGAAATGGTTGGATAGAATCGCTGACACAAAGGACATGAGTTTGAAAAAACTTGGGAGATAGTGAAGAAGAGGGATGGTGGCATGCTGCAGTCCTTGCAGTCACAGAGTCAGACATGACTTAGTAATTGAACGACAACAACAGCAAACACTGGGGTGCATGTATTGTGTCAAATTATAGTTTTCTCTGGATAAATACCCAAGAAAGGTATTGTTGGATGATATAACAGCCCTATGAGGTTAGGTTTTTAAGGAACCTCCATGCTGTACTTCACAGTGGCTATATCAATTTACACTTCCACAAAGTAAGATGATTTCCTTTTCTCCATAGCCTCTCCAGCATTTATTGTTTTTGTTTTATTTGTTTATGGTCTCTTTAGATGAGGTCACTACTGAGGCCCAGAGAAATTCTGGTTCTTGCCTAGAACTTTTTGCAAGTCAGGAGGCCCCTGTCCCTAGCTCTAAGTTGCCAGTATCATTCTCCCTGTCACCCCATGACTATCTGCCATTCCCCTACCTCACCAAGAAGCAAGGGTGTCACAGAGCTGCCCAGCCCCCTGGAACTCTCCATCCTGTTCAGCCAAACTCCAGAGGAAGCAAATTTATCAGCCCTAGTGATGAAGAGCTTTTCTCACTAGCATTAAATTAAAAACCAGACTAGCCTATATGTGTGATCCACACTGATAATGTGTAAATACCTATAAATCCACCACCACCTCTCAAAATTAGAAGCCACAAAAAAAAAAAAAAAAAAAGACCACAACATATAAACTGTCTCAGAAGCTGGAGCAAAGAGTCCTTTCAGGAAACTGGATGTGTTTTCAAACAGGCCCATCACAAAATATCAAGTCTGGCCCAGGGTGCATATGCCACACATGCCACAAAAACAAACTTCAACTCACAGAGAACAAAGAAAAGCAAATGAAGTCAACAACCATGGCCTTTATTTTCCATCAAATTTGTAATGGAAAAAGTGATGCTAACAGTGTCAGGAGGGTCCTTCAGCCCCCTTCTGTCCACACATCTCCCTTCCCCCTTCCTCCCATTTATTTATTCCTTTTTTTCTGCAGCTGGGAGTTGGCAACTACGTATCTCGAGTCCCCATTTTCTTCTGGTTGCAGAGCCGCTTATTTGGCTTCTCAGCCAAAGGGAATTCGCCCATGTCTAGGGAAAAGCCAGCTGCACATTAGGCCACTGTCAAGGGCTGGGTGGTCACCAGCTAATTCTGTTGGGATTAGCACAGTATCACTTCTCAGCAGAGACCTGGTCTAGAAAACAAGTCAGCTGGAGACAACATATCCTTTTAGCTGAAGTATAAGCTTCCCTCTCTCTTGATGCTTTCAAAGCAAAATCTGCCCCCAATATGGGGAGAGGAGTTGATAAGAAAATATGACATGGGCTCCAGGTGTGCCTTCCTCTTACAGCCTGCAGTTTCCCCTTCAGGAACCACTTTAGCATGAATTCATGGGTGACTTCTGTCCACACATCTCCCTTCCCCCTTCCTCCCATTTATTTATTCCTTTTTTTCTGCAGCTGGGAGTTGGGAACTACATATCTCGAGTCCCCATTTTTTCTGGTTGCAGAAGCTGCTTATTTGGCTTCTCAGCCAAAGGGAGTTCACCCATGTCTAGGGAAAAGCCAGCTGCACATTAGGCCACTGTCGAGGGCTGGGTGGTCACCAGCTAATTCTGTTGGGATTAGCACAGCATCACTTCTCACCAGAGACCTGGTCTAGAAAACAAGTCAGCTGGAGACAACATATCCTTTTAGCTGAAGTATAAGTTTCCTTCTCTCTTGATGCTTTCAAAGCAAAAACTGCCCCAATATGGGGAGAGAAGTTGATAAGAAAATATGACATGGGCTCCAGGTGTGCCTTCCTCTTGCAGCCTGCAGTTTCCCCTCCAGGCACCACTTTAGCATGAAGTCATGGGTGGGAACATTTTTCATAACATTTGGGAGATCTAACAGTGTGAGAAGATAGTTTCCATTTCAGGACTGCCAGCAACTAAGACCAGTGTGTCCCACTTGGGGGGGGGGGGCGGGGGCGGCGCGGGGAAATCACACACATATACAATTAGGGCCTTAGTAAAGGAGTTCTTAAAATTTAAGTTTGCCAAAGCAAATATAATTTCATTCACTGATTGATTCACTATTGGGTTTCTACTAAGTGCTAAACGGTAGGAATACACAGGCAAAAACAACAGACGTGGCCCCTTCCCAGAGCCAGCATCTAGTGGAGGAACCAATAGAAAATACCATGGATGCTGTATGACTGAATCACTCTGCTGTACGCCTGACACTAACACAACATCATAAGTCAATTATACTTCAACATAAAATGAAAATTTAAAAAGAAGAAAAGAAAATACATTAGATGTTTTTGGCCTAGGAAGGCTTCTGTGGCAACAATGTCTCCTATTTTCTGTATTCTCAGACTTTAACATGTGATGAATACCTGGTTGCTGTTGTTCAGTTGCTCAGTCATGTCCAGCTCTTTGCAACCCCATGGACTGCAGTACGCCGGGCTCCCCTGTCCTTCACCATCTCCCAGAGCCTGCTCAAACTCATCTCCATTGAGTCAGTGATGTTATCTAACCATCTCATACTCTGCCAACCCTTCTTCTTTTGCCTTTCCTCTTTCCCAGCAAACACTGGACGGACTGCCAATCCCCAGGGAGAGTTAACTTATCCCAGGAGCAAACTTTTAAAATGCAAAGCAGCCAACCCAGAGCCCACCCTACTGACCAGCTCCTCTATGTGTCTCCAATCAGGATCCCCATCCCCTCTCCAATGGCTCCTGGACCACACGACTAGGGACCCCCAAACCCAGTGTCCCCTGAATGATCCAAACCAGCACACGTGGAGGCTGCTGGTCCAGCCTTGCCCTCTTCTTCCCACACAAGCCATAACTAAAGCCTGTGCCCTCATCTCCCCTTGTTCCCCTACCTCCTGACCAAACAGTCTTCCCTTTGTGGTCTTGCAATGCTCGGCACCTCCTGTTTCTAGGGAACTTTGGTATAAAAATATTTCTTCTTCATGACAGTCATTTCCAGGTTTGATTGTCTTTCCTGATAAAAGAAAGCAGATCAGGGTAGGGTAGGGGGCTTCTTCAAGGTGGAGGTTTAGCTGCTCCCTGAAGCAGAAGGAGTTATTATATCAGAGTTGGGGACAGGGGAAACATTGCAAGCATAGGCCTTAAGGCAGGATGAGACTGACTTTCTGAGGCCTGGAGGAGACCTTAGGGGACAGAACCTGGGGAGCAGGGCAGGGGCCCCATTCACAGGATGTGCCCTCCATGAGCACTTTCTGTTCTGAGACCTGGGAGCCTGTGGGGCTCATGGTTCCTTCTCAGGGTGCTTGTCATGAGGGGTTGTGGTACAAATGCAGACAGAATGTCCTTGTAGTGTTTGAGGGACCCCAGTCTGAACAGGACGTGGCCTGAGCTCATGCCACAAACAACTGGAGAAAACACTCTGTGAACTGCCATACAAAGTGTTTAAGAGGATATTTGATCAGTTAGCATGATGTTTAATAAACAAGGCAGTAAGAATCTTTCAAATATTAAAGGTTAAAGACCATTTTCCATGTGTTTTCTCATAAAATCCTTTTTCAGTGCATTGCCAGGTACATCTTCATTAGGATTTGACAACTGGGTCCCATTTGAGGACTGAGCTGTGGTATGATGTCTCCGTGAGGACTGAGCTGTGGTGTGATGTCTCCAGTGGGAGCAACGGAACCCTCTTGAGAATCAGATCAGCTACTGGTGAGAAGGAGCCGTGCCTGTCTCCCTCCCCAAACCATGCTTCCAAAGCAGTGAGAGAACAGGCCCAGGAGTGCAGTGTGGGGCTGTTGACCTATCTGAGGCCCCAGTCACTGTCTGGGGCACCTTTTTTTTTTTTTTTAGATTTTTATAGATCTATAATACATATCCAGAAAAATGTCAGATGTTGAGTATGCAGCTCAATGAATTTTCACATTATGAATTCACTTGTATATTCCACACCCTGATTAACAAACAGCATCACCAGCAATCCAGAATCCCCTCAGAGACTCACTTTGGTCACTATATGCTCTGCAGGCAAACACTATCTTAAGTGTTCTTATTGAGATAAAATCTATATGAGGTCAAGTTAACAATTTGAAAGTGAACAGTTCAGTGCCACTTAATCCATTCACAATGCTGTGCAACCATGCCCACCTCTATTTAGTTCCAAAACACTGTCATCATCCCAAAATAAAGCCCCTCACCCAGGGAGCAGTTCTTCGTCTGTAACCTACCTCACCTCAGCTCCTTTAAACGAGCTCTCTGCTTTTTGTTCCTAGATTTACCTATTCTGGATATTTCATACAAAAGGAATCATACAGCATATGACTTTTCATGTTTGGCTTCTTTCACTTAGTGTAAGGTTTTCAAGATTCATCCACTTTATAGCATGTATCAGGGCTTCATCTTTTGTATTGCTGAACTATATGAATGGGCTACATTTATTTAGGCATTCATCTATTGAGTTATTATCACTTTGGTCTCTTATGAATAATGTTATTCCAAACATTCATGTACAAGTGTCTGTTTTAGTACCTGTTTTCAAATCTTTTGCATATATATCAAGGTAGAGAATTTCTGAGCCATAAGGCAATCCTATATTTAACTTTTTGAGGAACTGCAAACTGTCTTCCAAAGTGACTATATCTTTGACATTCCCACCAGCGATGCAAATTCCAGCTTCTCAATATCCTTGCCAGTATTTTTTGTATTTTTTTGCATATGTGAGTGGGAACGAAGTGGCCTCTCATTACAGTCTGATCCACGTTTCCAGAATGACACTGAACATCATGTTCTTGTTACCCATTTGTTTATTTTTTCTTCTGTAGAAGAGCCTATTTAAATCCTTTACTTATTTCTAATTAGGTTACTCATTTTTTTACTGTTGAATTTTTGGAATTATTTCTCTTTTCTGGACACGTTCCCTATCAAATATATGATTTGCAAATATATTCTTCCATTCTATGGGTGTTCTTTTCACTTTCTTGATAGTATCCTATGAAAAACAAAGATTTTTAATTTTGAAGCTCTGGTTCAAGATGGTGACATAGTGGGATCCTGAACTTGCCTCCTACCATAGACACACAATCTATAGATACATATGGAATGATTTCCTCTTGCGGCGGCGGGGGGGGTGGGAAGCAAAGACCTCATAATTGTCTAAATAACTCCTAGTACATTGGGTGAGTGAGGAAAAACTCACATCGAAGTGGGTACAAGAAGCTGAGACACAATGTCAACATACACCCCATGCTCAGCATGGAGACCCACAATTGGGAGGGAACTCCCATCCCAAAGCTGCTCCCTGAGAAGTAAAGGATCTGAACCCACATCTGGCACCACTACTTTCAAGCCTTGCACTTGGGAAATGAGCCTTCAAAACACTTAACTATGAAAGTCGCTGGAGCTATCCAGCTATTGCTGGAGCTATCATGAGGCTGTCATGATCTGGAAACAGTTCTTGAAGACAGCTCTTGAAGTTCATACTGCACTCCAGGGTGGAGGGGCAGTGGGTGAAAAGAGCCCAGACTTTCTGTGAAAGAGGCTTGCTGATCTTGAAGCATCAGCCTGAGGGGCTTGCCTCCAGCTTGACACCCCCTGGTGTTCAGGCAGCCCACTCTGCAGGCCAGCTGGGGCCATCTTTGCTCTCTGTCTCACTCCATGCTGCCACTATTGAACTTGCACCCTCATCTGACACCCCAGTTTTTGCAGCTGCCATCCAGGAGACACCTCTTGATTGCCTGGCTCTGCTGACCAGTGGGCTGATGCTCATGGGTCCCACAGGGCTGCAACAAATGGAGAAAGGGTTTTAACAAACACAGCATAGACAGCAGACCAAGGGCTGTCAGCTCTTCTCCACAGCTAAAGCCTGAGGGGCAGGCTCTGAACAACACATCTATGGAGACTGTAATCCTTCCCAGATGTCTGGAGGGCAGGCACCATCCTCATACTGTCCTCTGCCATGTTCCAGAGGGAACGTACCTCCCAGAAAGGAGCTGTACATATCTGGTACCCCAGTTTTCGCATCTGGTTTCCTGGTTTTCATATCTGGTGTTCTGGTTTCTGTGGTTGACCCCCAGGGATGCCCCTGAACACCCTGGGGAGCTTGTATTTGTATATCTCAGGGGCCTGGGACAAAAAGAGGGACAGTTCTTAGCCAGCTGCCACCAGGACACAGAGCAGACCCAGCAGACTGAAACTAACCCCCTTCTTTCTTTGAAAGGGGCCTATTGACTGACCTTCACAGCTCTAGCTTAAAGAGCAGAGTTCTAATTAAACTTGTATCTAGGGGCTTCCCAGGCAGCTCTAGCGGTAAAAACAAACAAACAAACACACAAACAAAATCTGCCTACTAATTCTGGAGACCCAAGAGAAGCAGTTTCAATCCCTGGGTTGGGAAGGTTCCCCTGTTAGGAAGAAATGACAACCCACTCTAGTATTCTTGCCTGGAAAATTCCATGGACAGAGGAGGCTGATGGGCTACAGTCTATAGGGTTGCAGAGAGTTGGATACAACTGAGCACACACATATTGTGGGGCTGAGTGCAATTCTCACCAGAGACCAGGGAGGATGGTGGGTGCCATCTTCAAGCCTGCTCCCTGCCCTGCTTGAGGTCATTGCTGTCTCCAAGAGCAGAAATTGTGGCTTTTCTGTGCTATCCAGGCAGGGTCCATACGGAATTGTTCTGGATTCCCAGCATAACTTAAAGGGAAGCTTTCATGATACTTGGAACCCTTGATGTACTGTAAATGAAGGAGGAGGATATCTTCAAATTCCTGCAAGAACCCATTTAGGTGGCATCAACCTTAACTTCCAAATGGAACAGTACATCTCCAAAAAGAAAGGTGATGGCATAAATCTGAAGGGAACTTCAGAGAAGCTTCTGTTGACAACTTGTGCCACTGTTGTCACTAAAAACTCAGCTGACGTCAGTGTCACATCCTTCAGGAAGTTTATTGCAGCCACTGGAGCCACTCCTATTGTTGGTCACTCACTCCGGGCACCTTCCCTATCCAGATCCTAATAGTCTTCCAGGAGCGAAGACATCTGGTGCTCACTGGTTTCAGGGCTGACTGTCAGCCTCTATGAGAGGCTCTACATTAACCTGCCTATCATTGTTCTGTGTAACACAGACTCTCCTCTGTGCTATGTGGACACTGCTGTCCCATGCAGCAACCAGGTAGCTCACTCAGTGAGTAGGATGTGGGGGGTGCTTACCTGGAAAGTTCTGCACATGCATGGCACAATCCCCAGTGAACACCCATGGAAGTTCATGCCTGATCTCTACTTCGATAGAGATCTTGAAGAAACTGAAAAGGAAGACCAGGTAACAGCTGAGAAGGTTGTGACCAAGGAGAAATTTCAGGAAGAATGGACCACTCCAGCTCTGGAGTTCACTGCTGTTCAACCTGAGGTGGCAGACTGGTCTGAAGGCTTGCTGGTGACCTCAGAGCCTACTCAGCAGTTCCTCAGTTGACACTGGAGCATCCCAACCTACCACTGAAGACTGGCCTGAAACTCCCACTGCTCAGGACACTGGATGGGCAGCAGTGGTCTTAAGCTCTTCTACAAACTTGTAAAATGGAAATAGGTTGACAAAATGAACTGTTTTGAAAGAAAAGAATAGAAGAGATTGTGTACATGTCTGTTGCCTAGCTTTTGTGTTTGTTGCCCAGAGGACACATTCCTTGATAGCTGGCTCTGGTAGCCAGTGCGGCTTCTGCTCATAACTTCAACAGGATGGTAGCAAAGAAAGAAACAATTCTTCACTGGCTACTACCCAGGGCTCAGTGAAAAAGGACCAGAGAAGAATGCCCATCTCTCAGCCTTCTCCAAAAGAAACATATTTATATACTTTAAATGCTGCTGCCAAAGAGTCTGGCTTTCATGTCCCCTGAATGATCCAAACCAGCACACGTGGAGGCTGCTGGTCCAGCCTTGCCCTCTTCTTCCCACACAAGCCATAATTAAAGCCTGTGCCTTCATCTCCCCTTGTTCCCCTACCTCCTGACAAAACGGTCTTCCCTTTGTGGTCTTGCAATGCTCGGCACCTTCTGTTTCTAGGGAACTTTGGTATAAAAATATTTCTTCTTCATGACAGTCATTTCCAGGTTTGATTGTCTTTTCTGATAAAAGAAAGCAGATTAGGGTAGGGTAGGGGGCTTCTGCAAGGTGAAGGTTTAGCTGCTCCCTGAAGCAGAAGGAGTTATTATATCAGAGTTGGGGTCAGGGGAAACATTGCAAGCATAGGCCTTAAGGCAGGATGAGACTGACTTTCTGAGGCCTGGAGGAGACCTTAGGGGACAGAACCTGGGGAGCAGGGCAGGGGACCATTCATAGGATGTGCCCTCCATGAGCACTTTCTGTTCTGTGACCTGGGAGCCTGTGGGGCCCATGGCTCCTTCTCAGGGTGCTTGTCATGAGGGGCTGTGGTACAAATGCAGACAGAATGTCCTTGTAGTGTTCGAGGGACCCCAGTCTGAACAGGATGTGGCCTGAGCTCATGCCACAAACAACTGGAGAAAACACTCTGTGAACTGCCATAAAATGTGTTTAAGAGGATATTTGATCAGTTAGCATGATGTTTAATAAACAAGGCAATAAGAATCTTTCAAATATTAAAGGTTAAAGACCATTTTCCATGTGTTTTCTCATAAAATCCTTTTTCAGTGCATTGCCTGGTACATCTTCATTAGGATTTGACAACTGGGTCCCATTTGAGGACTGAGCTGTGGTATGATGTCTCCCTGAGGACTGAGCTGTGGTGTGATGTCTCCAGTGGGAGCAACGGAACCCTCTTGAGAATCAGATCAGCTACTGCTGAGAAGGAGCCGTGCCTGTCTCCCTCCCCAAACCATGCTTCCAAAGCAGTGAGAGAACAGGCCCAGGAGTGCAGTGTGGGGCTGTTGACCTATCTGAGGCCCCAGTCACTGTCTGGGGCACCTTTTTTTTTTTTTTTTTAGATTTTTATAGATCTATAATACATATCCAGAAAAATGTCAGATGTTGAGTATGCAGCTCAATGAATTTTCACATTATGAATTCACTTGTATATTCCACACCCTGATTAACAAACAGCATCACCAGCAATCCAGAATCCCCTCAGAGACTCACTTTGGTCACTATATGCTCTGCAGGCAAACACTATCTTAAGTGTTCTTATTGAGATAAAATCTATATGAGGTCAAGTTAACAATTTGAAAGTGAACAGTTCAGTGTCACTTAATCCATTCACAATGCTGTGCAACCATGCCCACCTCTATTTAGTTCCAAAACACTGTCATCACCCCAAAATAAAGCCCCTCACCCAGGAAGCAGTTCTTCATCTGTAACCTACCTCATCTCAGCTCCTTTAAACCAGCTCTCTGCTTTTTGTTCCTAGATTTACCTATTCTGGATATTTCATACAAAAGGAATCATACAGCATATGACTTTTCATGTTTGGCTTCTTTCACTTAGTGTAAGGTTTTCAAGATTCATCCACTTTATAGCATGTATCAGGGCTTCATCTTTTGTATTGCTGAACTATATGAATGGGCTACATTTATTTATGCATTCATCTATTGAGTTATTATCACTTTGGTCTCTTATGAATAATGTTATTCCAAACATTCATGTACAAGTGTTTGTTTTAGTACCTGTTTTCAAATCTTTTGCATATATATCAAGGAAGAGAATTTTTGAGCCATAAGGCAATCCTATATTTAACTTTTTGAGGAACTGCAAAACTGTCTTCCAAAGTGACTATACCTTTGACATTCCCACCAGCAATGAAAATTCCAGCTTCTCAATATCCTTGCCAGTATTTTTTGTATTTTTTTGCATATGTGAGTGGGAACGAAGTGGCCTCTCATTGCAGTCTGATCCACGTTTCCAGAATGACACTGAACATCATGTTCTTGTTACCCATTTGTTTATTTTTTCTTCTGTAGAAGAGCCTATTTAAATCCTTTACTTATTTCTAATTAGGTTACTCATTTTTTTACTGTTGAATTTTTGGAATTATTTCTCTTTTCTGGACACGTTCCCTATCAAATATATGATTTGCAAATATATTCTTCCATTCTATGGGTGTTCTTTTCACTTTCTTGATAGTATCCTATGAAAAACAAAGATTTTTAATTTTGAAGCTCTGGTTCAAGATGGTGACATAGTGGGATCCTGAACTTGCCTCCTACCATAGACACACAATCTATAGATACATATGGAATGATTTCCTCTTGCGGCGGCGGGGGGGGTGGGAAGCAAAGACCTCATAATTGTCTAAATAACTCCTAGTACATTGGGTGAGTGAGGAAAAACTCACATCGAAGTGGGTACAAGAAGCTGAGACACAATGTCAACATACACCCCATGCTCAGCATGGAGACCCACAATTGGGAGGGAACTCCCATCCCAAAGCTGCTCCCTGAGAAGTGAAAGATCTGAACCCACATCTGGCACCACTACTTTCAAGCCTTGCACTTGGGAAATGAGCCTTCAAAACATCTAACTATGAAAGTCGCTGGAGCTATCCAGCTATTGCTGGAGCTATCATGAGGCTGTCATGATCTGGAAACAGCTCTTGAAGACAGCTCTTGAAGTTCATACTGCACTCCAGGGTGGAGGGGCAGTGGGTGAAAAGAGCCCAGACTTTCTGTGAAAGAGGCTTGCTGATCTTGAAGCATCAGCCTGAGGGGCTTGCCTCCAGCTTGACACCCCCTGGTGTTCAGGCAGCCCACTCTGCAGGCCAGCTGGGGCCATCTTTGCTCTCTGTCTCACTCCATGCTGCCACTATTGAACTTGCACCCTCATCTGACACCCCAGTTTTTGCAGCTGCCATCCAGGAGACACCTCTTGATTGCCTGGCTCTGCTGACCAGTGGGCTGATGCTCATGGGTCCCACAGGGCTGCAACAAATGGAGAAAGGGTTTTAACAAACACAGCATAGACAGCAGACCAAGGGCTGTCAGCTCTTCTCCACAGCTAAAGCCTGAGGGGCAGGCTCTGAACAACACATCTATGGAGACTGTAATCCTTCCCAGATGTCTGGAGGGCAGGCACCATCCTCATACTGTCCTCTGCCATGTTCCAGAGGGAACGTACCTCCCAGAAAGGAGCTGTACATATCTGGTACCCCAGTTTTCGCATCTGGTTTCCTGGTTTTCATATCTGGTGCTCTGGTTTCTGTGGTTGATCCCCAGGGATGCCCCTGAACACCCTGGGGAGCTTGTATTTGTATGTCTCAGGGGCCTGGGACAAAAAGAGGGACAGTTCTTAGCCAGCTGCCACCAGGACACAGAACAGACCCAGCAGACTGAAACTAACCCCCTTCTTTCTTTGAAAGGGGCCTATTGACTGACCTTCACAGCTCTAGCTTAAAGAGCAGAGTTCTAATTAAACTTGTATCTAGGGGCTTCCCAGGCAGCTCTAGCGGTAAAAACAAACAAACAAACACACAAACAAAATCTGCCTACTAATTCTGGAGACCCAAGAGAAGCAGTTTCAATCCCTGGGTTGGGAAGGTTCCCCTGTTAGGAAGAAATGACAACCCACTCTAGTATTCTTGCCTGGAAAATTCCATGGACAGAGGAGGCTGATGGGCTACAGTCTATAGGGTTGCAGAGAGTTGGATACAACTGAGCACACACATATTGTGGGGCTGAGTGCAATTCTCACCAGAGACCAGGGAGGATGGTGGGTGCCATCTTCAAGCCTGCTCCCTGCCCTGCTTGAGGTCATTGCTGTCTCCAAGAGCAGAAATTGTGGCTTTTCTGTGCTATCCAGGCAGGGTCCATACGGAATTGTTCTGGATTCCCAGCATAACTTAAAGGGAAGCTTTCATGATACTTGGAACCCTTGATGTACTGTAAATGAAGGAGGAGGATATCTTCAAATTCCTGCAAGAACCCATTTAGGTGGCATCAACCTTAACTTCCAAATGGAACAGTACATCTCCAAAAAGAAAGGTGATGGCATAAATCTGAAGGGAACTTCAGAGAAGCTTCTGTTGACAACTTGTGCCACTGTTGTCACTAAAAACTCAGCTGACGTCAGTGTCACATCCTTCAGGAAGTTTATTGCAGCCACTGGAGCCACTCCTATTGTTGGTCACTCACTCCGGGCACCTTCCCTATCCAGATCCTAATAGTCTTCCAGGAGCGAAGACATCTGGTGCTCACTGGTTTCAGGGCTGACTGTCAGCCTCTATGAGAGGCTCTACATTAACCTGCCTATCATTGTTCTGTGTAACACAGACTCTCCTCTGTGCTATGTGGACACTGCTGTCCCATGCAGCAACCAGGTAGCTCACTCAGTGAGTAGGATGTGGGGGGTGCTTACCTGGAAAGTTCTGCACATGCATGGCACAATCCCCAGTGAACACCCATGGAAGTTCATGCCTGATCTCTACTTCGATAGAGATCTTGAAGAAACTGAAAAGGAAGACCAGGTAACAGCTGAGAAGGTTGTGACCAAGGAGAAATTTCAGGAAGAATGGACCACTCCAGCTCTGGAGTTCACTGCTGTTCAACCTGAGGTGGCAGACTGGTCTGAAGGCTTGCTGGTGACCTCAGAGCCTACTCAGCAGTTCCTCAGTTGACACTGGAGCATCCCAACCTACCACTGAAGACTGGCCTGAAACTCCCACTGCTCAGGACACTGGATGGGCAGCAGTGGTCTTAAGCTCTTCTACAAACTTGTAAAATGGAAATAGGTTGACAAAATGAACTGTTTTGAAAGAAAAGAATAGAAGAGATTGTGTACATGTCTGTTGCCTAGCTTTTGTGTTTGTTGCCCAGAGGACACATTCCTTGATAGCTGGCTCTGGTAGCCAGTGCGGCTTCTGCTCATAACTTCAACAGGATGGTAGCAAAGAAAGAAACAATTCTTCACTGGCTACTACCCAGGGCTCAGTGAAAAAGGACCAGAGAAGAATGCCCATCTCTCAGCCTTCTCCAAAAGAAACATATTTATATACTTTAAATGCTGCTGCCAAAGAGTCTGGCTTTCAATCAGCCTGCATCTAGATACTGACCAGGATCCTCCCCTTTGGGACACTGACAAGCCTTGGTACAGCCTCAGCTCCTGGGAGCCACTAAGAATAGACAGTCTGGACAATCACAAAGTTTTGAGACACAACCAAGAGCTAGGTCAAGGTTGAATAATAAGGTTCATCTTCTACACAAGGTCACACCTTCAAGACTGAGAAAAGTGGCCGTTATATCTAATACATAGAAACCAACACAGAGTCAAGAAAAATGGAGTAATATGTTCCAAATTAACAAGATAAAACCTCATAAAAGATCTTAATGACATAGAGATAAGTGATTTACCTGATAAGAGTTCAAAATAATGGTTATAAAGACACTCATCAAGCTTAGGAGAAGAATGAATGAACAAAGTGAGAATTTTAACAGAGGTGGAAAATATAAGAAAGCACTAAAAGGAATCACAGAACTAAAGAAGACAGTAACTGTACTGAAAAATACAGAAGAAAGGATCAGCAAACTCTAATACAGGGCAATTGGAACCCACCTAATCAGAGCAGAAGAAAGAAAAAAGAATGAAAAAGGGTGAAGGTGAAGGTGGCATATGAGACAATATCAAGTGGACCAACATTCAGATTCGAGGAATCTCAGAGGAGAAATGAGAGAGAAAGGGCCAGAAGTTATCTTTGAAGATATAATGGGTGAAAACTTCCATAACTTGGGAAAGGAAATAGGCATCAAGATCAAGGAAGCCAAGAGAGTTCCAAAGATAAGCCTAAAGAGACCCACACCAAATTACATTACAATTAAACTGTCAAGAGTTAAAGACAAGAAGAGGATCTTAAAAGAGTAAAGAGAAAAATAACTCATGTCCAAGGGAAACTACTTTGAGATTATCCATAGATAATCTTATTATCAGTAGAAAATAACTTTGCAGAAACTTTGTAAGTCAGAAGCAAGTGGCATCATATAATTAAAGGGCTAAAAAAAAAAAAAAAAAAAAACTGCAACCAAGAATGCTCTCCACAACAAAGTTGTCCCTCGGAACTGAAGAGATTTCAAGACAAGGAAAATCTAAAGGAGATCATAACCACTAAACCTATATTATAAGAAATATTAAAAAGTCTTCTTTACGTTGAAGCAAAGTGCAATAATTAGTAACAGGAAAACATATGAAAGTATAAATCTCACTTTATAGTTGGATTGAACTGTATGAGAGAGAGTAAAATTCAGAATAATCTAACATTGTAAATGTGGTATATTCATCACTTACAAAGCTAACAGGAAGGTTAAAAGATAAATGTAAAAAAATAGCTATAATTACAATGATTTGTTAAAGGATATATAATATAAAAATATGCAAATTGTGACATCAAAAATATAAAACATGGTGGGGAAGTAAAAATGTATATCTATAGAATGAATTCAAGCTTAATTATTATCAACTTAAACTATTATAAATATAAATTGTTTTATGTAAGTCTCATGGTAATCATAAAGCAAAAAACTTATAGTAGATAAAAAAGATAAAGAGAAGGGAATCTAAGCATACTGCTACTGAAAATCATCAAATCACAAAAGAGGAGCAAGAGAAGGAACAAAGGAATTTCAAAATATCCAGAAAACAAGTAACAAAATGGCAGCAAGTAAATGCCCATCAATATTACTTTAAATATTAATTGGCTAAATTCTCAAATTGGAGTGACTGAATGGAAAAAAACAAACAAACAAAAAACAAAACAAAACCCTATATGCTCCCTTCAAGAGACTCACTTCAGATGCAAACACACACAGAATGAACATGAAAAGACATGAAAAGATATCCCATGGAAAAGGAAATCAAAAGAAACCTGGCTTAGCTACACTTTTATCAAACAAAGAGAGTTTATGACAAACACTGCAATAAGCAACAAAGAAGGGGTTTACATAATGATAAAGGGTTCAACTCAACTAAAGGATATAACATTTGCAAATATTTATGCATCCAATATAGGAACACGTATTTACACAAAGCAAATGCTAACAGACACAAGGGAGAAACAGATAAAAATACAATAATACGGATACTTTAATATTGCAGTAAATAACTAGATCATCCAGACACAAAATCAATAAGGAAATATTGGCCTTAAACAACATGTTAGACCAGACGGACTTTGTCATAAATCAGTTGCTCAGTCGTGTCCGACTCTTGGTGACCTCATGGACTGCAGTATGCCAGGCTTCCTTGTCCTTCACCAACTCACAGAGCTTACTCAAATTCATGGCCATTGAGTTGATGGTGCCATCCAACCATCTTATTCTCTGTCTTCTCCTTCTCCTCCTGCCTTCAATCTTTCCCGGCATCAGGGTCTTTTCTAATGTCAATTCTTCACATCAGGTGGCCAAATTATTGAAGCTTCAGCATCAGTCCTTCTAATGAATATTCAGGACTGATTTCCTTTAGAATTGACTGGTTTGATATCCTTGCAGCCCAAGGGACTATCAACAGCCTTCTCCAACATCACAGTTCAAAAGCATCAATCCTTTGATGCTCAGCCTTCTTTACAGTTCAACTATCACATCCACATATGACAACTGGAAAAACCATAGCTTTGACTAGATGGACTTTGTCAGCGAAGTAATGTCTCTATTTTTTAATAATGTCTAGGTTTGTCATGGTCTTCCCTGGTGGCTCAGAGGTTAAAGCGTCTGCCTCCAATGCGGGAGACCCAGGTTCGATCCCTGGGTCGGGAAGATCCCCTGGAGAAGGAAATGGCAATCCACTCCAGTATTCTTGCCTGGAGAATCCAATGGATGGAGAAGCCTAGTAGGTTACAGTCCATGGGGTCGCAAAGAGTCGGACACGACTGAGTGACTTCACCTTCACCTTCAGGTTTGTCATAACTTTTCTTCAAAGGAGCAAGCATATTTTAATTTTACGGCTGCAGTTACCAACTGCAGTGATTTTGGGGCCCAAGACAACACAGTCTGTCACTTTTTCCATTGTTTCCCCATCTATTTGCCATGAAGTAATAGAATCAGATTTGAATGTTGAGTTTTAAGCCAGCTTTTTCATTCTCCTCTTTCACCTTCACCAAGAGGCTCTTTAGTTCATCTTTGCTTTCAGCCATAGGAGTTGTATCATGTGTTACAAATTCTGATGTTATTGATATTTCTCCCTGCAATCTTGACTCCAGCCTCTGCTTCATCCAGCCTGGCATTTCAAATGGTGTATTCTTCATATAAGTTAAATAATCAAGGTGACCATATACAGCCTTGATGTATTTTTTCCCAGTTTTGAACCAGTCAATTTCTTCATGTCTGGTTCCATACCCATGCAAAGGCATGAAAAGGCAAAAAAGATGTGACAATTAAAGATGAACTCCTCAGGTCAGTAGATGCCCAATATGCAAGTAGAAAAGAGTGGAAAAATAGCTCCTGAAGGAATGAAGAGGCTGAGCCAAAGTGAAAACAATGCCCAGCTGTGGATGTGACTGGTGATGGAAGTAAAGTCTGATGCTGTAAAGAACAATATTGTAAAGGAACCTGGAATGTTAGGTCCTTGAATCAAGGTAAATTTGAAGTGGTCAAACAGGAGATGGCAAGAGTGAACATCAACATTTTAGGAATTAGTGAACTAAAATGGACCGGTATGGTTGAATTTAATTCAGATGACCATTATATCTACTACTGTGGACAAGAATTACTTAGAAGAAATGGAGTAGCTCTCATGGTCAACAAAAGTGTCTGAAATGCAGTACTTGGGGGCAATCTCAAAAACGACAGAATGATCTATGTTTATTTCAAAGGCAAGCCATTCACTATCACAGTCATCCAAGTCTATGCCCCAACCACTAATGCCAAAGACAGACTTAGCAGACATTTATAAAATATTCCTTCCAAAAGAAACATAGTACAGGTTATTCTCAACTGCACCTGGAACATTCTCCATAACAGATCATATGTTAGTCCATGAAACAAATCTTAATAGTTTAAGGAGATTGAAATAATATAAAGCATCTTTTTAGACCACAAGCATATAAAACTACAATAATAGTATAAAACTACAATAATAGTATAAAACTATGTTTAACTACAATTACACTAATAAAAAGCTGAAAAAATCAAAATACGTGGAGAGTAAACACTTGCTACAGAACAATCAATAGGTCAAGGAAGAAATTGAAATGTTCCATGAAACAAATTAAAATTTACAAAATGCAGTAAAGGCAGTTCTAAGAAGAAAGCTCATAGTGGAAAATGCTTACATCAAGAAGCAAGAAAAATCTCAAACAAAAAAATCTCATATTAAAATTCCAGGAAGTAGAAAAAGAAGGAAAAAATGAATTCCAATAGCAGAGGGAAGGAAAAAAAAAAAAAAACAGATTAGAGTAGAAATAAGTAAAATAAAGACTAAAAAGGAAATGGAAAAGACTAAGGAAACTAATAGTTGTGGGTTTTTTTCTTTTTATGATCAAATGTGACAAATCTTTAGATCAAAAAGAACAAAAATTAAAATAAACTTAGGAAAGACACCACAGCAGATCATGCTGCTGCTGCTGCTGTTTCTAAGTCACTTCAGTCGTGTCCGACTATGTGCGATCCCATAGACGGCAGCCCACCGGGCCCCACACCCCACCCCCTCGTCCCTGGGATTCTCCAGACAAGAATACTGGAGTGGGTTGCCATTTCCTCCTCCAATGCATGAAAGTGAAAAGTCAAAGTGAAGTCGCTCAGTCGTGTGCGACTCTTAGCAACCCTATGGACTGCAGCCTACCAGGCTCCTCCATCCATGGGATTTTCCAGGCAAGAGTACTGGAGTGGGGTGCCATTGCCTTCTCCACAACAGATCATAAAACACTACTTATGAACAATTACATACCAACAAATTAGATAACTGAGAAGAAATTAATAAATTCCTAGAAACAAACTACCAAGACTGAATCATGAAGTAATAGAAAATCTAAATAGACTGATTACTAGTAAGAAGATTGAATCAGTAAACAAAACCTCCCAAAAAACAAAAGTCTAGAACCATATAATTTCATTGATGAATTGTTCCAAATATTCAAAGAGTAATTAATACCAATCCTTCTCAAGCTTTTCCAAAAAAACAAAAGAGGAGAGAATTCTTCCAAACTGATTTTGTTAGGCAAGCATTACCCTGCTACCAAAACCAGACAAGAATACTACAAGAAAAGAAAACTGTAGGCAAATATCCCTGATGCAAAAATCCTCAGCAAAATATTAGCAAACCAAATCCAACAATACATTAAAAAGACCAAAAACTGTTAATAAAGTAGAACTTATTCCAGACAGGCAAGGATGGCTCAATATCCACAAGTCAACCAATGTAAGGACCAAAAACCATATGCACATCTGAATAGATGCAGAAAAAATTCACTTGACAAAATTCAGCATCTATTTATGATATAGATAACAAATTTTCAACAATATAATATAGAAGGAGTGTACATCAACATAGTAAAGACCATATATATGGCATCCCCACCACTAACATCATACTTAACAATGAGAAGCTGAAAGCATTTCCTTTAAGATCAGGAACAAATATGTAGAGAGTAAACACATGCTAGGATGCCCATTCTCACTACTTTTATTCAACCTACTGGGTTGTCCAAAAAGTATTTGTTTGCTTTTTTTTTTTTTTTTTCCAACCCAATAGTCTTGGGTGTCCTAACAACAGTAATTAGACAAGAAAAAGAAACAGAAAGCATTCAAATCAGAAAGAAAGAAGTAAAACTGTCACTATTTGCAGATGATATGACACTACTCACAGAAAACCCAAGAGACTCCACCAAAGGGGGGAAAAAAAAAAGTTGGTCTATAAACAAATTCAATAAAATTCCAGGAAATATTATTTCTATACATATTAAATAATATGGAATATTCATATATACTGGTCTTTGTCCCCATTTTCCAGCAGAGTTCTTAACATCCTTATAAATTCTTAAGTGATAAGGTATCATCTAGGATCATCTCTTATTCCAATATTTCTTTACACTTCATCCCTGACAGAGGGCTACAAAACTGTAAATTCCTAAGTGATAAGAGCCACAGGATCATGTTTTGTTCTACTAAGATGACTCTGGGTGGGCCCTTGCATGGGACTTGTATGAGCGCTGGTAACAATGGAAGATCAAACAATGATCAGAAGTTTGCAACTTTCTGCCCTACTCTATTATCCAGAGAAGGGAGAGGATCTGGAAACAGAGTCTAATAATTGATCATGTCTATGTAAGGAAGCTTCCATAATATCCCAATATTACAAAGTTTAGAAAGCTTCCAGATTGGCAACACATCCACAACATGAGTTATGCACCCCGAATTCATGAGGCCAGAAGCTTCTGCACTTAAGACTTTGAGCAGTTAATACAAAAAATATATAAAGAAGTCAGGATAATCAATCAGTTCAGTTCAGTTCTGTTGCTCAGTCGAGTCCGACTCTGCAACCCCATGAATCGCAGCATGCCAGGCCTCCCTGTTCATCATTATCTCTTGGATTTCACTCAGACTCACATCCATCGAGTCAGTGATGCCATCCAGCCATCTCATCTTCAGTCGTCCCCTTCTCCTCCTGCCCCCAATCCCTCCCAGCATCAGAGTCTTTTCCAATGAGTCAACTCTTCGCATGAGGGGGCCAAAGTACTGGAGTTTCAGCTTTAGCATCATTCCTTCCAAAGAAATCCCAGGGTTGATCTTCTTCAGAATGGACTGGTTGGATCTCCTTGCAGTCCAAGGGACTCTCAAGAGTCTTCTCCAACACCACAGTTCAAAAGCATCAA
This sequence comes from Cephalophus harveyi, assembly GCA_006410635.1. Taxonomy (NCBI): domain Eukaryota; kingdom Metazoa; phylum Chordata; class Mammalia; order Artiodactyla; family Bovidae; genus Cephalophus; species Cephalophus harveyi. The sequence continues at coordinate 151,337 of SJYT01059859.1, forward strand.
TTCTTTGGCACTCAGCCTTCTTCACAGTCCAACTCTCACATCCACACA
>SJYT01059864.1:0-63104 GCA_006410635.1 Cephalophus harveyi
TTAAATAAGCAGGGTGACAATATACAGCCTTGACGTACTTCTTTTCCTATTTGGAACCAGTCTGTTGTTCCATGTCCATGTCTAACTGTTGCTTCCTGACCTGCATACAGATTTCGCAAGAGGCATGTTAGGTGGTCTGGTATTCCCATCTCTCTCAGAATTATCCACAGTTTATTGTGATCCACACAGTCAAAGCCTGTGGTTCACCAAATTCTTCACTAGAGTTGATAATATTATTTTCGGTCTCTGAGTTAATTTCTTTTAAGGTTCAAGCTACAGATTTCGCAAGAGGCATGTTAGGTGGTCTGGTATTCCCATCTCTCTCAGAATTATCCACAGTTTATTGTGATCCACACAGTCAAAGCCTGTGGTTCACCAAATTCTTCACTAGAGTTGATAATATTATTTTCGGTCTCTGAGTTAATTTCTTTTAAGGTTCAAGCTTTAGAGCAAGTTTATAAGTTAATTGTTTTGGTTTATTTTATAAAAATATGTGTGTATGTATATATTCATATATGCCAATAAGCAAATATATACACACAAAAATCAGAGTTTTGAAAGATGTACTTTCATAAGCAAATACTCCAAGGGAACATACCTTAAAGTATCAACCCAAGACTAGAAACCTTTCAGTTTATAACTGATAAAGGAACATTATAAATTCACTTTAAGAAGTTCCTTACTCTTGAACATTAATTTAATGTTAAATAAAATAGATGACTTGTGGTAAAAAGAACAATGTTCAATCATTTTGTCACTATTTCTAATTAAACAGCATGAATATTAATATTAATTTCTAAAGTAAACATTTCTGAATTGGATAATCTAATGTTCAGTGTGACATATATGATGTACTTTCCTACAAGTACATTTGTTATGCCCTGAAATTTATATTTCCCTGGTGGTTCAGTGGTAAGAATCCACCTGTCAAGCAGGAGAGGCAGGTTCAATCCTTGGGTCAGAAAGATCTGCTCCAGAAGGAAATGGCAACCCACTCTATTCTGCCTGGGAGATTCCATGGACAGAGGAGCCTTGATAGACTATAGTCCATGGGATCCCAAAGAGTCTGACATGACTTAGCAACTAAACAACAGCAGCAACAATGCCGTAAAATTTTAGCTTTTGTCCCTCTCTTTTTCAGCAAATTGTTTTTTTTTAAAGTTTAGGCAAATTTCATTCAAATTCATATTAAATCAAATTATTAGCTTATTGCTTTCAGTAATTTTACAGTCCAACATTTAAAAAATGAGTTAGACAAAGAAAGCAATACATAAGCTGCATGCCAAAAACAGTTATCTTAAAAAAAGCATTTGAGAAACAAATATTTCATGTCACCAGACGTTTAATTTGTCTTGGCATCACTTGCTTTTGAACTTTGTAAGGAGCTGGCCATTTTTCACAGGGTCACAGACAGAAATGCAATTTACAAACAGATGAGTTGAAAGATTATTTTCATGAAAAGAGTGATGATTTTCAGTCAAGTGCTTCTATTCTCTCAGTAAAACAATAAAGACTTCAATGAGAATAAGGGAAAGCAAGATTTGGAAGATTTGGGGGAAAGATATACATCATGAAATAAGAAAAAAATTACTGGGCCATAGTAGCAGGGCTGCTGGGTAGTTTTGTGTGTGCAACTAACTTTTATGGATTTTAATTCACAAATTGTCCATTCATTTTTCTTAATTTCTCCAACAATTTCATAATGTGTAGTTTAGATGGTGCAAAGGTATGTAGTGTACTTCAACTACAAACTGAGTAATTCAGGCTCATATCATGGAGGGAAAAAGAAAACAGATGCTTGAGAGCACTTTGCATTAAAGTTTCTTAATTCCAGGTTTAGCTCAAATGTCTAACACACAGTAAGTCAATTACTGCTTTTCTCAAAGATGAAATTCAACAATAAAGCCCTATCCTTACCTCAAGCCATTGTACAGTCAGTCTGGGAAATTCACTCACCAAACAAAGCCAACTCGATTGAGAAAGAGGAGAATCAACTTGACTGCTTCTTATTCATATCTTTAATGGAAATCATTAGGGAATAATTAAAGAACTTTCAGTTCAGTTCAGTCGCTCAGTCATGTCCGACTCTTTGCAACCCCATGAATCACAGCATGCCAGGCTTCCCTGTTCATCACCATATCCCGGAGTTCACTCAGATTCACATCCATTGAGTCAATAATGCCATCCAGCCATCTCATCCTCGGCCGTCCCCTTCTCCTCCTGCCCCCAATCCCTCCCAGCATCTGAGTCTCTTCCAATGAGTCAACTCTTCGCATGAGGTGGCCAAAGTACTGGAGTTGCAGCTTTAGCATCATTCCTTCCAAAGAAATCCCAGGGTTGATCTCCTTCAGAAAGGACTGGTGGGATCTCCTTGCAGTCCAAGGGACTCTCAAGAGTCTTCTCCAACACCACAGTTCAAAAGCATCAATTCTTCAATGCTCAGCCTTCTTCACAGTCCAACTCTCACACCCATACAAGGCTACTGGAAAAACCATAGCCTTGACTAGACGGACCTTAGTCGACAAAGTAATGTCTCTGCTTTTGAATATGCTATCTAAGTTGGTCATAACTTTTCTTCCAAGGAGTAAGCGTCTTCTAATTTCATGGTTGCAGTCACCATCTGCAGTGATTTTGGAGCCCAAAAAAATCAAGTCTGACACTGTCTCCACTGTTTAAATTTTGAGCATTACTTTACTAGCATGTGAGATGAGTGCACTTGTGAGGTAGTTTGAGTATTCTTTGGCATTGCCTTTCTTTCGGATTGGAATGAAAACTGACCTTTTCCAGTCCTGTGGCCACTGCTGAGTTTTCCAAATTTGCTGGCATATTGAGTGCAGTACTTTCACAGCAGCATCTTTCAGGATTTGAAATAGCTCAACTGGAATTCCATCACCTCCACAACTTTAGAGACTGCTTTTAGTCATAGTTTCACAAAGATATTCATAAATTTGATGTGTACAGGGCTTGGTCTGAAACTGCAAATGAGTGAGGTGTTGGAGCAGTTGTTGTTGTTCAATCACTCAATTTTGCCTCACTCTTTGCGACTCCATGGACTGCAGGTCTTCCTGTCCATCACCATATTGCAGAGTTTGCCCAAGTTCATGTCCTTTACATTGGTGATGGCATCCAATCATCTCATTCCCTTTCACCTTCTTCTGCCTTCAGTGTTTCCCAGCATCAGGGTCATTTACAATGAGTAGGCTATTCACATCAGGTGATCGACGTATTGGAGCTTCAGCTTCAAATCAGTTCTTCCAATGAGTATTCAGGGTTGATTTCCTTTAAGATTGATTGGTTTTGACTCCTTGCTGTCCAAGGGACTCTCATGAGACTTCTGCAGCACCACAGTTTGAAAGCATCAATGCTTCAGCACTGTGCTTTCTTTACAGTCCAGCTCTCACAGCCATACATTACTGCTGGAAAGAGCACAGCTTTTACTATAAGGACCTTTGTCTGAAAAGTGAAGTATTTGCAGTTTAGCATAATGTCTAAGTTCATCACAACTTTCCTCTCAAGAAGCAATTTTCTTATTGAAAGGCTGCATTTAGTACATCCCTTCTTGGCAATTAGGTTGAGGTTTGATCTTTTCTAGTCCTGTGACCACTGCTGTATTTTCTAGATTCACCAACATAATGAGAAAAGAACTTTTATAGCATCATCTTTGGAGATTTTAAATAGCTCTACTGGAATTCCATTACCTCCACTAGCTTTATTGACAGTGGTGCTTCCTAAGGCCCACTTGACTTCACACTCCATAGAGGCTTTGGCTTTGGCTCTGGGTGAGTGACCACATCATCATTGTTATCTGGGTAAATGAGATTTTTTTTTAACAGTTCTTCTGTGTATGCTTTTCATATCTTCTTGATCTCTTCTGTTTCTATTAGGTTTTTCCTGTTTCTGTCCTTTATTGGAACAGACAATGTTCTTATATTTGAAAGATATTAGTCCATGTGAAGGTACAGCTTCAGACACATGAATCTGAAGAAATCCATAGCAGATAATCTGAGTTTAGACAATTTCTGTTATGCACACAATATTATTTGGCAAAAAAATTCAATTCTTCTTGTAAGTAGTATGTTTCTATTAGGTTTTTCCTGTTTCTGTCCTTTATTGGAACAGACAATGTTCTTATATTTGAAAGATATTAGTCCATGTGAAGGTACAGCTTCAGACACATGAATCTGAAGAAATCCATAGCAGATAATCTGAGTTTAGACAATTTCTGTTATGCACACAATATTATTTGGCAAAAAAATTCAATTCTTCTTATAAGTAGTCACATATATTAAAAAAAGAAAATAAAAATGTGCTTGCCCTTTTCCCATTATGCATAATCATGGTGTGCTTTCTTTTTTTAATATAAATTTATTTATTTTCATTGGAAGTTAATTATTTTACAATATTGTATTGGTTTTGCCATACAGCTTTCTATACTAGTGTCAGAATAGTTAAAGAGGATATTGTTTTACTGGGAAGACTGTGTAAGTGCTCAGGATCAGTTTACAGAAATGATGAAATAAATGATGACTAGGAAAAGCTGTTCTCTAGAAGTCATCATGTAGAAGGAAATGGCAACCCACTCCAGTTGCCTAGAGAATTCCATGGACAGGGCTGCCTGGTTGTCTGCAGGCCATGGGGTTGCAGAGAGTTGGACTGAAGTGATAGAGCACAGAAGTCATCATAATAGAGTGGTGACCCAGGTAGTTGCCCAAACTTTATCTCAGTTAAGACTTAATATTTTAGTTTAGTTATGACAATTCAGTGAGAATGAAAATAATTACATTGCCCAGAAATTTATTTTCAAGTTTGAAATGGTTTATATAAATTTTAAACAACAGAGTCACAAAATTTAATGTGATATCATTTTAGAAGATTTGTGTATAAATGATTTGATGTTTCAACACCATAGCTATGAGAAAGCATAAGAGACAGAAGCAGTGTCCAAAATTTAATTATATCACTGAGGTGATTTGACCGGTTTCAAATCATTTTTACTAATAATCAACCTAGATATTTAGATGTGAAACATATTGTAATTTAGACGATGCAGTCCATGGGGTCTCAAAGAGTTGGACAAAACTGAAGGACTGAACTGAACTTAGAATTTAATTCATTGTTTTTTTTAAATATAGACCTTTCTTTGAACAGTTGACATGGGGGTAAAAACTACTAACCATACACTTATAGTAGATTTGCTGCTACTCTGTGATTACTAAGTTACCTATGGTGTCATGATCTTATATGGAGCCGTATTTTATAAAAGGAAATATATGTATATATATAATGTTTTAAGCTTACCAGTAGATCAATAGGGGTGCTTTTATTAGTTCCACTGGATATCTATACAGTTAGTAGTTTTGACTATGTGGTTTATCAAATTCTCTTATATATAATTTTGAAAATTAAGCTTCATTTACTGTGCACATAGGCCCTGATTATTTTTTGCTCATATCTGTATCCTCAGTTCTGAGGTAAAAGCCTAAACTATAATACAGACTCAATAAATAACCACTGAAGGAATGAATAAGTAAATGAAATAGCCAATCAGTCAATGAAAAGATTTCTAAGTTATGGGCTGGATTTAATATCAATTTATACCCTTTCCCTACTTTAACAATCTAATTTCCTACTAAACTGGGATATTCATCCCACATTTCATCCACACCATTTTACTTACATTACTTACATCAAACTTCTGAATGAGTTATGTCTTAGTGTTTCCCTAGTAAACATGACAGCCTGAGCAAATCATTTTTAATACCTCTCTCTTTTATATGATAAATTAAAATATATAATAATTATGAATAATCATTATTCTCTTGCAATATTCCTTTGTTTTAATCAATTAGAATTTTAAAAATGTATTTCAATGGATATATTTTGCTCAAATAGAACTAGATATTTCTTGTATGAGCTTAATTTGCATTTATTTTAAAAATTACAAATCACATTTTATGTTCTTTTTCAGAAATCTAGTTTGCAAACATATTTAAAATTTTTAAATTCTCATGTAGAATGAAAGTAAATTGAGTTCAATTTTCTTATTTTCACATGATGAGCTATCATTATTTATTTTGAATCAACTGCTCAAACTAGGATATATGTAGCACACAGAGGTTGAAAACAATAGCTGCACCAAAAACTGCCTTAAACAATCCTAATGCTTAATGAGCCAATACCTGAAATCTACATGTTGAAAGTCAACTATTTACTGAGAATTATTTAAACTAGCATCTACATTCAGGCAGATCTTGGTGTGTGTTTTTTTTTTTTTTTTAATGTGCTGCTCTTTATTACATGTTGAATGAACTATATATTTTACACATTGAAGGTGTATGGCAATACTGTCTTGATCAAGCCTATTGGTAACCTTTTACCAATGCTATTTTCTCACTTCCAGTGTCTGTGTCACATTTTAATAATTCTTAACATATTTCAAATTTTTATCACTATCATACTTGTTATGTGGTCTGTGATCAGTGATCTTTAATGTTATTATTGTCAATATTTTGGGGCACCACAAAACATATCCCTATAAGATCACGAACAACAAATAAATGATGCATTCTGATTGTTCCATCTCCTGGCTATTCCCCAGTCTGTCTCCTTCTCCTTGGGCCTCCCTACGCCCTGAGACACAACACTGAAATTAAGCCAGTTAGTCACCCTGCAAAGACCTCTAAGTGTCCAAGTGAAAGGAAGTGTTACACATCTCTTCATTTAAGTCAAATGCTAGAAATGATTAAGCTTTGTGAGGATGGTATGTGAAAAGCTGAGTTGGCTGAAAGACTAGGACTCTTGTACCAAACAGCCACATTATAAATGCAAATGAAAAGTTCTTGAAGGAAATTTAAAGTGTAACTTCAGTGAACACACAGATGATAAGAAAGTGAAATAGGCTTATTGTTGATATGGAGAAAGATTCATTTTTCTCGAGTGATCAAACCAGTCACAACACTCCCTTAGACCAAAGACCAATTCAGAAAAATACCCTAATTCTCTTCCATTTTATGAAGGCTGAGAAAAGTGAGGAAGTTGCAGAAGAAAAATTTGAAACCAGAGGAGTTTGGTTCATGAGATTTAAGAAAAATCATCATCTCTATAACATAGGAGTGCAAAGTGAAGTAGAAGGGCTGATGTAGAAGAGACAGCGTGTTATCCAGATCCAGACAAGATAAATCACAATAATGGCTACACTAAACAACAGATTTTCCATGCAGATAAAGCAACCTTAAATTAGAAGATATCATCTAGGATCATTTCAGTTCAGTTCAGTAACTCAGTCATGTCAGATTTTCTGTGACCCCATGAATCACAGCACGCCAGGCCTCCCTGTTCATCACCAACTCCTGGAGTTCACTCAGACTCATATCAATCAAGTCAGTGATGCCATCCAGCCATCTCATCCTCTGTCATCCCCTTCTCCTCCTGCCCCCAATCCCTCCCAGAATCAGAGACTTTTCCAATGACTCAACTCTTTGCATGAGGTGGCCAAAGTACTGGAGCTTCAGCTTCAGCATCATTCCTTCCAAAGAAACCCCAAGGCTGATCTCCTTCAGAATGGACTGGTTGGATCTCTTTGCAGTCCAAGGGACTCTCAAGAGTCTTCTCCAACACCACAGTTCAAAAGCATCAATTCTTTGACACTCAGCCTTCTTCACAGTCCAATTCTCACATCCATACATGACCACAGGAAAAACCATAGCCTTGACTAGATGGACCTTTGTTGGCAAAGTAATGTTTCTGCTTTTCAATATGCTATCTAGGTTGGTCAAAACTTTTCTTCCAAGGAGTAAGCGTATTTAAATTTCATGGCTGCAATCACCTTCTACAGTGATTTTGGAGTCCAAAAATAAAGTCTGACACTGTTTCCNTTTGCATGAAATGTTCCCTTTTATCTCTAATTTTCTTGAAGAGATCTCTAGTCTTTCCCATTCTGTTGTTTTCCTTTATTTATTTGCATTGATCACTGAGGAAGGCTTTCTTATCTCTTCTTGCTATTCTTTGGAACTCTGCATTCAGATGCTTATATCTTTTCTTTTCTCTTTTGATTTTTGCTTCACTTCTTTTCACAGCTATTTGTAAGGCCTCCTCAGACTGCCATTTTGCTTTTTTGCATTTCTTTTCCATGGGGATGGTCTTGATCCCTATCTCCTGATAAAGAAGATGTCAGTGCCTGGTTTAAGCACAAGCTGAGTCTCTTTTTAGGAGCTATTGCCGCTAGTAACAATAAGTTGAATCCAGTGCTCATTCACCATCTGAAAATCCCAGGACTCATAAGAATTATGATAATCTACTCTGCCTATTCTCTATAAATGTAACAGGAAAGCTTGGATGGTGGTATATCTATTTACAACTTGTTTTACTGAATATTTTAAATATACTGTTAATAGAAAAATGTCTTATTTTAAAATATTACTGTTCATTTGACAATGTGCCTGGTCACCATAGATCTCTGATGGAGACGCATAAGAAAATTCAGACTGTTTTCATGCCTGTTAACATAAATCCTTACTGCAGGTCATAGGACACAAAGTAATTGCAAATTTCAAGTCTTGTTATTTGAGTGATATATTTTATAAGGTTATAGCTGCCATAGATAGTGACCCCTATGATAGATCTAGGCAAAGTGTATTAAAATTTTTCCAGAAATGATTCATCATTCTAGATGCCATTAAGAACATTCTTGATTCTTGAGAAGAGGTCAAAATAGTAACATTAAAAGGAATTTGGATGAAGTTGATTACAACCCTCCTGGAAGACTTTGAGGAGTTCAATACTTCACTGGAAGAAGTAACTATAAGTGATGTGGAAATAGCAAAAGAACTAGAATTAAAAGTGGAACCTGAAAATGTGACTGAATTAGTATACATCATGACAAAACTTGAATGGATGAGGAGTTGCTTTATTTAGATGAACAACAACAACAACAAAAAGTGGTTTCTTGAGTTGGAATCTACTTCTAGTGACGATGATGTGAAGATTGNAATTAAAAGTGGAACCTGAAAATGTGACTGAATTAGTATACATCATGACAAAACTTGAATGGATGAGGAGTTGCTTTATTTAGATGAACAACAACAACAACAAAAAGTGGTTTCTTGAGTTGGAATCTACTTCTAGTGAAGATGATGTGAAGATTGTTGAAATGACAACTAAGGATTGACAATATTACATATCTGTGCTAAGTCACTTCAGTTGTGTCTGATTGCAACCCAATGGACCATAGCAGGCCAGGCTCCTTTGTCCATGGATTCTAAAGGAAAGAATGCTGGAGTGGGTTGCCATGACCTTCTCCAGGGGATGTTCCTGATCCAGGGATTTAACTTGTATTTCTTAATCTTCTGCATTGGTGGGTGAATTGTCTACCACTAGTGTCATCTGGGAAGCCCATATTACATATACTTACTTGATAAAGCAGGGTTTAATGTGATTGACTTCAATTATAAAAGAGTTTCTATTGTGGGTAAAGTGCTAGCAAGCAGCTAGCTATTGCATTCTACAGAGAAATTGTTCATAGTAGAAATAATCAATCAATGCAGAAACTTCAGTTTTGCTTATTTTAAGAAATTGCCAAAGCCACTTCAACCTTCAGAAATCACCATCCTGATCAGTCAACAGCCAACATATTGAGGCAAAACCATTTATCAGCAAAAAATTACAACTTGCTGAAGTTTCAGGCGATAGTTAGAAAGTTTTAGCAATAAAGCATTATTAAATTAAGGTAACTGCACTGCTTCCTCCCACTCCCCACCCCCAACCTTTTTTGGTCATAATGTTAATGCACACTCAGTTGACTACAGTATAGTACAAAGAAAACTTTATATGTTGTTGTTTTTCAGTTGTGTCCAACTCTTTGTGACTACATGGGCCACTGCATTCTAGTCTCCCCTGTCCTTCATTATCTCTTGGAGTTTACGCAGATTCATGATTATTGAGTCAGTAATGCTATCTAACTATCCTGTACAATATCGCTCTTTACAGCATCAGACTTTGCTTTTACCACCAGACATCCACAATCTAGCATCATTTCTTCCTTGACCCAACCACTTTATTCTTTTTGGAGCTACTAGTCATTACCTTCTACTCTTCCCCAGTAGTCTATTGGACATATTCTAATTGGGGGTGGTGGGGGGGTGGGGAGGTTATCTTCCGATGTCATGTATTTTTGACTTTTCACACTGTTCATTGTGTTTTCCTGGAAAGAATATTGGAGTGGGTTCCTATTTCCTCCTCCAGTGGCTATATTTTTTCAGAACTCTTCACTATGACCTATCCATCTTGGGTGGCTCTGCACAGTGTGGCTCATAGCTTCATTGAGTTACACAAGCCCCTTCACCACAACAAGGCTGTGATCCATGAAGGGAAAATTTTATATGCACTGGAAAATAATAATAATAATAAGTGTGATATTTGCTTTAATGCAGTGGTCTTAACAGAAACAGAAATATATCAGAGACATGCCTATAAAATGAAAATATTGATGAATGTGTAGGGAATAAAATATGATACTTTGAAGTATATATATTTACATATTGAAAAAATCAAAAGTACCTATAACAACTTAATCATTTTAAAACTGTCATAAAATGTAAAGTTCCCTGATTCACATGGTCCCACTGATTTTTTTTTTTTCAGTTATGTGTTAATTTACCACAGATTGCTGCAGGATGACATAAGTATGCAAAGAGCTGAAAAATATCCTTTTATTTGTTAATTTCAAATTCTCAAGAAAGTATAAAACAATTAGAAATTTACTAGCAAAAATAAAGTGCACTAAGCTTCACTGACCTCGTGGGAAACAATGGTTATTTTCCAAACCTCCACTCTCAAGATCCTAAGAAATCATGTCCAGTTTAATTGTGGAAAGAGATAAAAGGCATTGAGGTTGAAAGCTACATTAAAGGGAAGGGTCATTAAAAGAATTAAGATTAATGTGAAAATAATTCACCAATTCAATTATCTGAGAAAATGAAAATGGGAGTTTCCAGTGTTATTAATGACAATAATGGAAAGGATAAAAGGAACAAAGAGTTTAATTGTGTGGATATAAGAAGACAAGGCAGATTAAATGAAAGAAGTGGTCGGACTAGTCTATAGAATTTTCAAATGATGTATTACAAGTGAAATTCAACCCAGAAGGGTAGACACATCTCTTAAGAAAAAAAAAAAAAAAGAAGGAACAGCTATTAATCCAAGGTTATGCATAAAATATCATAAAATTCATTACAATAGTCCATAAAGCACTTCGTTTTGTTTGTGATTTGTGAGTTAATAAACTGTAGCAAGCTTCTCCTCACTAAATTTTATTGTCATTTGCAAGTTACTATTTTACCCAGGGGACTGTCTATAGGTGACACCTACCTTTGTGAGGTGGATTTACTCCTGAAGCTAAAATTAACTGGAACAAGTGCAAACAAATAAAATATTTTATAAGCATTTTTGTTCAATGGGAAAACAAACATTTATAGTTTATAATTTCAAACTCAATCCCATTAGAATAACTATAGATTTTAGAAATCTATATATAATTATTTCAGAAGTAGTGCATGTTTAATGGGAAAACACTTTAAATGTGCAATTAAAAGCCCTTTAAAAGTTACATTTAATTCAACCACAGAGGTGTACCATTCTAAATATTTTAACGCTTATCCTTCTGGTCTCTCATTTAAGGAGATAGATAGATACTTAGTAAAATTATTATTATGTTCAGCAAATATTTTGTAATATACACTCTAGTGTGTACATATGGGCTCCCCCAGTGGCTCAGCAGTAAAGAATCTGGATGTGATGCAGGAGATGTAGCATACAAGGGTTCAATCCCTGGATCAGGAAGACCCCCTGAATGTGGACATGGCACCCCACTCCAGTATTCTTGCCTGGAAAATCCCATAGACAGAGGAGCCTGATTGGCTACAGTCAATTGGGTTGCAAAGAGTCAGACACTACTGAAGCGATTGAGCACCAGCACTGGTATGTACATATAGCGTCATGTACGTGTTGTTGATGTAAGACAAAGAGACAGCCAGATAATTCTGCTGGAAAGATGGGTTTATCTCGGGTCACCAGAGCATTATCATTCAGGATCTGCAACCACAGTGAGCCACCTTCAAGTTTCTATGTGGTAGGTGCAGAACACTTTAGAGGAGGGCTTCAGTAAACAGCAGTCAAAGGCTTTTCTCTAGCTGAATCTTTGCAAAGAAGAGAGTTCTTACATTTGAAAGAACATGAGGGCATGAAAGCCCACCCTGCTAGTCTTTTGGTTGTGTTTGAGATTTTTATTAAATATTTTACATTTCCCCCTTTTGATTGAGATGTTTCTCTGAAAACATCACTGATCAAGAGCCATCTTTTCTGGTTTCAGACACTTTTTATTCTTCATGTAGTGTCTCATGTAGGAAGTGCAAACATTGGAAACCTATTGAAGTCACATGGGAGTAGCAAGAGGTATAAAGGGAGCTCTCTCAGCACTTTTAATCTTAAATTGATATGTTATCCAGGGCATAGACCCTGGAGATCACTGAAGCATTATAGCACCATGAAAATCTGTTGACAAACTTTGAACGGCCCTGGGAAAACAATCATCAGATGCATCTGATTCAGTTCCAGGAAGCCTTTACTTTCAGATCACCAGATGATGTGCAGGTTCAGATGGGGTTTTGTACTTTATTTAGGTGAGTCATGAGAATCAAAGAGTCTATTCCCTGGATTTCATGGCATGGGAATTAGTTAGTAGTACCTGATTGGAGCCTTTCCAGCAATACCAAAGAAATTATTTCTGGGAGTGTCTTTTCTAATAGGAGAAATCTCCAGGTTGCTAAATGTGATGGTTAAGGTCTTCCTTTCCTGAGGGCATACCCTGAAAATATAGCTCTACCAAAACATAGTTATTTATAATAGAAGTGATTAGCCCTTTGCAGTAATGAAGTAAGTGTCCTTTTATCAGTTGTGGATCAACAGAAGCAGAAGCCCAGGTCATTTTGTGTTCTGTGACTAGCTCAAAGAGTGAGAGATTACAAATTCTCATAAAATTATAAGAGAGATTATATGGTAATGCTTTTAGCCAAAGTCTTTGGAAGATCTTTACACTTTTTGTCAACTGAATCTTAATAGTGCTGTTAACGTGTTCAAAAAAGCCAGAGGTTTGAGGATGAGAAGCTCAGCAAAATTGTGTAAAGCTAGTTAAACAGCACAGATTTGTCAAAGCATCTGCCTAATAAAATGACTTCCTCCATCACTATGAAGTTCAAGTGGAGTTCCCCAAGGATGGATAATATTTTGTAAAAGGACTTTATCCACAGAAGATGAATGAGTTTGTCTGCAAGAGGAGGCTTCAGTCCGGTGTGACAACACACAGATGATGGCTGAACATATTTATATCCACATAAAGAGGAAGTTATATGAAATCCACTTGGTAAACCTCAAACTGCCCATTAGACTGTTTAGAATTTCCAGAAGCAGTGTGAACAAGCTTCCCTGGGCTGTAATTGAGATAAATAGAATGAAGAGGTAGGCACTTTTTGCATCTTTGTTAATGTTTCCCCACCAATATTGATCTATGAAAGCTATTGTTTGTCAGTAGAACAATAGTTTAATGCATGTACAGTTGTGAGGAGTGGGAACGTTGGAGTTTCTGGTATAAATGGGTTTTTATTTGATTCAAACTACAGCTTCCTCTTTTTATCAAATAAAAAAATTCTTGAATTTTCAATCTTGTTTTTTTTTTTTTCTTTCCTGACGTCAATTATAGGGTTTCTCTAGAGAGTTTTTCTAAATTACAGTTTGGGGAATCAGTCCTTTGGACTATGATAGAAGTTGATCTACGGTTGGTCTCTTTAAGGTCTCTATCTGTGGAAGTGTCAGCAAGCTCAGTAGTCTTAGCTTCCAGGGTCAAGAGTCTAGAATGTATCAGAATGTTAATAATAGTGAAAGTGGCAGATAAAAGTACTGTATTCAATAATTCTTGAACATAGCAGACATTTTAAATATTATTTCCTTTGGAAGTAAAAACAGCTATGTTGCTTTAATTAATGCAACATTACAAAGTCATGAACTACTCCAGAAGCATATCTACTATCAGCATAAATATTTGTAGTTTTGTCCTTGGTTAAAGTACAAGTCTCAAGTAAGAATATAAAATTCAGTCTATTGGGCCAAAATTGCAATATGTAAAGATTCTTTCTCAACAACATCAAAAGGAGCTTCAATGACATACCCAGCACAATATTTACCATTAGCAGCTTTTAAATAGGAGACATCAGTGATCTGCAAGAAGTCACTGCTACCAAGAGGAATTTCCTGTATATCATAGTGAGGAGTCAGGAGGTGATCCATCTGCATTCAACAGTTATGACAGACTTTGTTGGTGGCAGAACAGAGAAGATGAATAGGGTTATGGTTTTTACAATATACAAGGGTTATTCAAGGAGCAGTTAGCAAAATGGCTTCACAGGAGAAAAGGCAGATGGATGAGAGATGTTCAGTGCAATGAGAATTCAGGAACTTCTGCTATATAAGGTACAAAGATGTTTAAAGAGGGTCCCACAATGATATTATTTTCTTGATAGTCTAACCAGAAGGTTAGTGGTCATAATGGTTCTAAGGTAAAGGGGAATCCCCATGCCACAGGGTTCAGTTGCTGGCTATAATATCTTATGGGTTGATGGTAGTTCATGTGTATCTTTGGGTGACTACCCCCAAGGACATTCTCTTCCTTTGTATAAACTAAGCTGAAAAAGAACCTGCCCATGGAATGTCTGAGGGCAGATGGTTTAATCAAAGTCTCCTTTAAGATATTGTCATTCAATTTGTCCCTTAAAATTAGGTTGGAGTTATTTTGTATTTTTTAGTAAAACATAGAAAGATTTGGCCATAAAAGAAAGATCTAGGAGCCAATTTTGGCAGGGGCCAGTTAGCCCAAGAAAACCTTGTGGTTGACTCTTCAGTTCAGTTCATTTCAGTTCAGTCGCTCAGTCGTGTCCGACTCTCTGCGATCCCATGAATCACAGCACACCAGGCCTCCCTGTTCATCACCACCTTCCGGAGTTCACTCAGACTCACGTCCATAGAGTCCGTGATGCCATCCAGCCATCTCATCCTCTGTCGTTCCCTTCTCCTCCTGCCCCCAATCCCTCCCAGCATCAGAGTCTTTTCCAATGAGTCAACTCTTCGCATGAGGTGGGCAAAGTACTGGAGTTTCAGCTTTAGCATCATTCCTTCCAAAGAAATCCCAGGGTTGATCTCCTTCAGAATGGACTGGTTGGATCTCCTTGCAGTCCAAGGGTCTCTCAAGAGTCTTCTCCAACACCACAGTTCAAAAGCATCAATTCTTCACTGCTCAGCTTTCTTTATGGTCCAACTCTCATATTCACACATGACCACAGGAAAAACCATAGCCTTGACTATACGGACCTTAGTTGGCAAAGTAATGTCTCTGCTTTTGAATATGCTATCTAGGTTGGACATAACTTTTCTTCCAAGGAGTAAGCGTCTTCTAATTTCATGGCTGCAGTCACCATCTGCAGTGATGTTGGCAATTTGATCTCTGGTTCCTCTGCCTTTTCTAAAGCCAGCTTGAACATCAGGGAGTTCACGGTTCACGTATTGCTGAAGCCTGGCTTGGAGGATTTTGAGCATTACTTTACTAGCATGTGAGATGAGTGCAATTGTGTGGTAGTTGGTGCATTCTTTGGCATTGCCTTTCTTTGGAATTGGAATAAAAACTGACCTTTTCCAGTCCTGTGGCCACTGCCGAGTTTTCCAAATTTGCTGGCAGATTGAGTGCAGCACTTTCACAGCATCATCTTTCAGGATTTGAAACAGCTCAACTGGAATTCCATCACCTCCACTAGCTTTGTTCCTAGTGATGCTTTCTAAGGCCCACTTGACTTCAGATTCCAAGATGTCTGGCTCTAGATTAGTGATCACATCATCATGATTTTCTGGGTCATGAAGATCTTTTTTGACTCTTAGTTGACTCTTAGTCTTGGGTTTTGGGAAGCCTAGGGTACTATGCTGTCTGTCTAGACCTAGGGGTATCCTTTGTTTTAATATCAGGTGCTCTGAATATCAAATCTGTTTTTGGTCAAAGTGCAATCTTCTTTTGTCAACCTTCTGTCCCTTTAAGACTAAAAGCTTTGTTAAGTGTTTGCTGTCTTCCTGTGAGGAGGAATTTTCTTGTGAGAATAAAGCAAAGAACCGATTTCTGTACATATCACAACTAATTATAAAACTGAGGGAAATTTACAACTTAAGAGATCAGCCTTCAGTATTTGGGAAGTCCAGATTAATTGTTTTTCTTTCCAAAAGAAAGTCAGCTTTATCAACTGAAATAATAAGTAAAATGCATAAATTAATTACAGGAAGGGATTTGCTTCAGATGATAATGGATGTTAGGAATGCATGATGCTTAGGAAAAATAGGGCTTTGAGTATTTTCAATGTTTATTGTTATGAGATCCTGGACAAACCACCTTTGTCCCTTATTTATTTATTTTTTTTTCTCACTGGTAAAATATAAGTATTATAAGGAAATGTATAGGTATAATGAGGCCTTGAGGCTTGTGATCTTTTATGGGCTTTATGACTTGACAGGCTTGTTTAGTTCTAGGATATTGATTAATTCTGGCAAGAGATTTTGACAGATATAGTTGAATCTTGATGGGAGGTATGTTGTGAATTTTGCCAATATCAGCTGGAGATTTTTCCTATAAGAAGGGTAGTAGCTGATTCAATAGGAACAAAAGATCAATGTTTCCAGAATTTGTTCTAATACAGTCAGAGATAGAACAAGTGAAAGTTGTAAAAATATCACTTAATCCACCTGGTTACTTACTCTGATGACTACTCTCAAATTCTAGAATCATTTCCATTTTTGGTAGAAAGAAATCCAGACATGATATTTTTCTAAGAAATCTCAGTCTAGTAAGAAGGTAGGGATGGAAAAATTAAGAAGAAAAGCTTATGTAGTTCCAAAGGGTCTAATCAAAATGGGATAACTTCAGAGACAGAGTTCTCTTGGGTTAATTAGAGATCGATACTATTTGAACTTTGAGGAAGGAGCTGTTTTATAGCAGTGGGGTTGAACACCAAGACTGTAGCTTTATTCTCAATTAGACATTCATCCCTAGTCTAGAGAAATGTTCCTCCAAGCTGATTAAGAAGGAATATTGTGAAGACACCCTGTATCTTTTTGAAGCTCATAACTGAGAACTCGGATAACACTAGAAAGGGTTGTTAGGGGGCTGAAGGTGTCTGTAATGCTTGAATTTGTAACAATCTCTTTTCAATGCCCTGGCTCCTCACAATAATAGCAGAGACTAGGACAATTTTGATTTTGTTTAAGAACTTTGATTTGCTGGAGTTGAAGATCAGGATTTTGGAAATTTTCCTTCGAGGTGGAGAAATATGGTTTGTCAAACTAAATCTGAAGTAAAAATAGTTTCTCACTTTATCCAAATCCTTTTTACTAGAAGGGAAAGGTCCTGATTCAGCCATTACTAAAAATAAGAGTTCAAGACCATTTGAGTGAAAGGAATTTTTGAAGAAAGACTGGATTTTTTCTTAAAAACAATCTGAAGCTGATTGTAATATTTATGAACAGGTTCATCAGATCTTCATGTGGAAGCTTAAATTTTGTTAAAATAGACAGGCTTTGGAAACAGCTTAAGAATTGCCCTATGAAAGCACCTACTGGTTGCTTTAGTCTGATCATATGGTAAGTAGTTAACAGGCTTATTTCCAAGTTATAATTCCACAGATCTTTCAAGATTTTCCCAATTAATGACTCTTTTCCACTTTTGAGCCTGGTTTTCACTGATAAGCATTTAAATTTTCTGATATATGCCAGAGAAGTATAGTTGATATATTTGAATGGCTATATTACATTTGCCAGCAATCTATGACTATCGTTGGTTACTTTGGGAAAATCATTAACTATGGCTCCCAGTTCAGCTTTAGTCCAGGGAAGATAAGAAATTAAGTGTTTATCTCTAGTTCCTCAGGAGGGTTAATTTTTAAATGGACAGATTATGATAAACTCAGAGGAAAAGGGATTGGGGAGAGTTTCAGAGAAAAAGATTCAGTAAGGACAATGGGTGCTGAGGGTGGAGAAGAAGTGTAGGCAACACAGAAGGGAAGGAGGAAATGGTGTCAGAACCAGAGCATGACACATAGAAGCCAGAGCATTTAGGACTCACTTTATCTTTTTCAATTGTTCATTTGGATCAGTTAAACTTAAAACTGTATTTCACTGATAAGTTATTTTAAACTCCTGACTGTATTTGAAAGTTTCAAAAATGCCAATGTAAGTAAGCATTCCACCTAGTTCTTGAAATTTTTGTGCTGTTGTAGTTGAATTTGATTTTAAGGAAATTAGCTAAGCTAAGTCACTTCAGTCGTGTCCGACTCTGTGCAACCCCATAGATGGCAGCCCACCGGGCTCCCCCGTCCCTGGGATTCTCCAGGCAAGAACACTGGAGTGGGTTGCCATTCCCTTCTCCTTTAAGGAAATTAAGTTTGGGAATTTCAAAAATTCTTCATAATGGTCATTTACATTATAAATTACTTTTGGTCAGATGGCTCCATTTAATTAGAAAGGCACATGAGGAAGAACCATGATATTTAAATGCATGAGTTGTTGGAGTATCTGTATATGTATGTGTTCAGTTCAGTTCAGTTCAGTCGCTCAGTCATGTCTGACTCTTTGCGACCCCATGAATCACAGCACGCCACAGGCCTCCCTGTCCATCACCAACTCCCGGAGTTCACTCAGACTCACGTCCATCGAGTCAGTGATGCCATCCAGCCATCTCATCCTCGGCCGTCCCCTTCTCCTCCTGCTTCCAATCCCTCCCAGCATCAGAATCTTTTCCAATGAGTTAACTCTTTGCATAAGGTGGCCAAAGTACTGGAGTTTCAGCTTTAGCATCATTCCTTCCAAAGAAATCCCAGGGCTGATCTCCTTCAGAATGGACTGGTTGGACCTCCTTGCAGTCCAAGAGACTCTCAAGAGTCTTCTCCAACACCACAGATCAAACGCATCAAGCACCTTCAAAATATTTAGATGATGGAACTCCATTTCTAAGAGATTTTTTTTAATAGAGTAAAACATTATTTTTAAGCTCAAATAGCTTACAATGCAAAGTGCTCAATTTAAACAGCTTGCAACTCAGCCTTCAGACCTCATGCCAGTCAGTTCTAAAGAAATAGCTTGGTCATGAAGGAGCCTGTCCAAAGGCTTCCCAGCAATTTTCCATAGGACTCCTAAGGAATAAATAGTCTGAAAAAGCAGCACAGCTTTACTGAAGCAACCCCTGTCCCCATAGGAACAGGGCACCACAGTGATCTTCAAGTAAAATAACCCAGTTTCAAAATCAGACCATGTGCCAAATGAGTAGCACATACAGAGCAGATTTTAACCAGAAAGGCAAAACTTTAAGAAAAATCTTGAATAAAGACTAGAGACTTCAAATGCAGAGATTGTAAGCTTGAATCCTAGAGAAAGATGCACTTTCAAACTTCAGGATCTGTGAGAAAAACAATAAGCCTAATACACTTATTTGTGGGTACTACATCTGTTTACACACCAGCCCTAGATCTTGTGGAAGTCCTTACTGGTCCCTGTACAGGCCACTAAAATGTTGATTAAAAACAAAGAGGCTGCCAGATATTTCTCTACCAAAGGTAGGTTTATTTGGTATGAGCAGAGACTTTCATTCTGGGGTCTGAAACCCTGGTAAGCCACATGCAAGTTCCTGCATGACAAGGGAAGGAGAATTATTTTATCAGGGGAAAGTGAGATGGGAAGTTATAGTAAAAAAGTGTCCATGGCTTTTCATTGACTGAATATTTGCCAGGAAAAGAGAGAAGTCTTTCTTCTTTCTATTGGGTTTCTGTTATCATCACAGTGTGAGAACTCCCCATGCTGGTCTTCAGATTCCATTTGATTGAGGTTTCTGTTTATTAATTTTTATAATATTATTTAACAACATGTACTTTTCATATTTATATGCCAGAAGTATAATCCATGTCATAATCAAATATGTAATTAAATTGATTTAGTGACTTCATAACTTCATCAACTCTATTTGACTATAATTTTTAAAGCAGTCTTCCATTCAGTTTCATTTAGATTTTAAAATATGTTTGTATATATTTGAAAACATATTTCCATACACAATTCAAAAATGTTCTCATCATTTTCCTGGTAGTGGAAAAATTGAATTAAAATATGTGAATATTTTAAAAGTAGAATTTTAAAATAAAATGTTCTCTACCTTATTGGTTTCCCTGGTTGCTCAGTGGTTAATAACCTGCTGGCCATTGTAGTTGACACAGGTTCAATTAATGAGTCAAGAAGATCCCCTGGAAAAGAAAATGACAACCTAACCTAGAATTCTTGTTTGGGAAAACTCATGGACAAGGAACCCTGGTGGGCTACAGTCAATGGGGTCACAAAAGAGTTGGATGTAACTTAGCAACTAAACAACAACAATGTCTATCTAATAGTGAAAATGATACTTTAAAAAACTTAGCTGGAATTTTGTGATTGGTCTGTTCATATTTTCTGTTTTTTTCCTGGTTCAGTTTTGGAAGGTTATACTTTTCTAAAAATTCATCCATTTCTTTCATGTTTTCCATTTTATTGGCATATAGTTGCTCATAGGCTTTTATGATCCTTTATATTTCTGTGTTGTCTGTTTTAACTTCTCTATTCTTCCTTGTTTCTTTATGAGTCTGGCTAACAGTTTGTCAATTTTGTTTATCTTCTCAAAGAACCAGCTTTTAGTTTTATTTACTTTGTTATTTTCTCCTTCATTTCTTTATCATTCATTTCTTCTCTGACCTTTATGATTTCTTTCCTTCTATGAACTTTGGGTATTTTTTGTTCTTTTTCTAGTTGCTTTAAGTGTAAGGTTAGGTTGTTTATTTGACGTCTCTCTTGTTTCTTGAGGTACACTTGTATTGCTGTAAACTTCCTTCTTTGCACTGCTTTTATGGCATCCCATAGTTTTTTTTTTTGTTTGTTTGTTTTGTCTTCTTTTTTTTTTTTAATGTAGCCTTGTGATTTAATCCAATTGCACAGATATTTGAAATTACAGCTCCTCTAGATGCCTAAGGAAGATTATGCATGACTCCATATTTCAATTCTGCACTGTTACATTTGAATTGATATAGTGAATTAAACATAATGATGGATTAATTTAGAATCTCCTTGCAACACTCCAAATTATATAAAATGGAACCAAATTTTAAAACTCTATGGAACATTTTCATGCTAATTATATATATATATATATATATATAACTGGCAACTTTGGATTATAATATATCAGGTGGCTATACTATAAAATGTTGGTCAATGAATATCATGGACTTTAAACTAGCTTTGGCTCCTAAAAACATAGCATCACTTAGATGGACAACCAGAAAGTCCCTTCACTTCAAGAGCCTCAAATGTGTTTCTTAAAAAGAAAAGTAAGATTTATGTAACCAACTGCTTTCTGTGAGACAGGAACTATGGTAATAGTGGGTTCAGCTATTACAGTTATGCTTATATTTTATTTTCAAAAGCACTTTATATGAAAATATAAGTGTGACTTTCAATAGAAAATTTACACCTGGACTTGGTATCAACCTCAGATTTTAGTTTTGCAAGGAAAAACAGGCTTTAAGGTTAAAAAACAATTTGTAATCAAAACTTTAATACCAAGGATTCCAACCAAATATATTACAAATGACACCATGAAAAAAGAATCTTGCACAGTAACTCAGTCCAGCTCTACATTGCACCCTTAAAATGGAAGGACATTTGGTATCTTGAGTAGTCTCAAATTTCCAAATAAAGAAAATTAAAAAGAGCTTTGTATTCATGTACAGCAATCACAAAAGGAACTTAAAACCTAAAACAAAGGTAAACTAACTTCCTTGAAGCTTCTTAGATTCTACACAAACTGTACAATCTTTTGTCGAGTGTGAAGACTAGTACAACTTTAAAATCTTTAATCTAGCTTAAAGGTGCAGCTTTAATTTTTCTGGCTGGCTTTGTGTTCACAACAGCTTTTAAAAACTGTTTAACTACAGCTGCATACCATATCCTAGCTATGTTGAAAAAAATCTTCCAATTTTTGCCAATTTTTGTTTCCATAATGTTAAACATTAACTTTAGCTGGTCAGGAGTTAGAGGTTTATTATCAGTCTATGCAAGACTAAAATTCAAAACAAATTCAGTTTTACTTGAGGAAACATTGTAAAGTAACAATTATTTATATTACATGCCTCATATGATCCAATTGAAACCATAGAGAATTGCACCTTTTGTGTCACTGTTCCAACAAACAAATGTGAACAGCTAAAACATTTTGAAAATGCATTAAGCTTATGAAGTCTCAAAAAAAATTTTTTTTTCAGTACATACTTCTGTCAGATTAATTTATTCCCTGTACACCACTCCTCTTGCAAACTGGTCTTCTATTACCTTTCATTTGACTTACTGAGACATAGAGAAAGATCGGGAGGGCTTGTGAGTTCTCTCCCAGGACAGTGATCTCTTTCTTTTCCTATCTCTAGAAAGGGACCTGCTCCAGCTGTGGAAGGTGCTTCTGCAACTTGGAGATCTGCGTCAATGTGGGGGACTCTTCCTCCAATAATCATCTCGAGGGCAATGACCCCAAGAAGGAGGTGGGCCACAATTTTGACTTCTCTTTTCACCATCTGACAATTCCACTCTTACTTGGCAGCCACCTAGGATTCTTCCATCTAGCTCTCGGACAGAATCAGCTGCATGTCGGGGATCTTCAAATTCAACAAAAGCAAACCTGGGAGGGTTTCTAGCAAAGCACACACTTCAGAGTGGTCCATAATAGCCAAAATCTCATTCTAATTCTGTCTTGTTACCATTGTTTCCAAGATTATCTACATAAACTTTACAGTCCAAAGGACAGGAAACATGATGCATTTTGAAATCTTGAGTTAGAAATGTGGAGGTTCAAATCCATAGAACCTAGGTTAGGTCTTCCTGGTCTTCTCCCTCCTGAAACTCCCAGATGCTCTCGCATACCTGGAATCCACAAAATGGCGGATCCCATAGGTTTTGAGTTGTCATCCCTTCATTGTCATTTGTTCCTAAGCATATTTTAATTTTTTAAATGATCTGTTGGTTATTCATAATCATGTTGTTTAGTCTTCATGTGCTTGTGTTTTTTTTAAATAGTTTTTATTTCCTATAGTTGATATCTAATCTTGCAGTGCTGTGTTCAGAAAATATTTATACAATATTGTAAAGTAATTAGCCTCCTTAAAATAAATAAATTTAAATTAAAAAATGATTTCAATTAAAAAAAAATTACTGAGGCTTGAATTGTCAGCCCAAGATGTAATCTATCCTAGAGAATGTTTCATGTGCAGTTGAGAAACTATAATCAAGAATCTTCCCTCAAAGGAAAGCCAAGGGCCAAATGACTTCACAGGCAAATTATACCAAAACTTTAGAAATGAGCTAACATCTATCATGTTCAAACTCTTCTAGAAAATTGTTAAGGAAAGAAGGAAAATTTCCAAACTCATCTATGAGGCCACCATCACCCTACTAAAATTAGACAAAGATGCCACAAAAATAAAGAAAATTATAGGCCAATATCACTGATGAATTTAGATGCAAAAATCCTCAACAAAATTTTAGCAAACTGAATCCAACAATACATTAAAAATATCATGCATCCAGATCAAATGATATTTATCCCAGGGATGCAAAGATTCTTCACTAGACACAAATCAATCAGTGTGATACACCATACTGACTAGTTGCAAGATAAAAATCATATAATCATTTCAATAAATGCAGAGAATGCCTTTGACAAAATTCAATACACAATTATGACAAAAGCTCTCCAGAAAGTAGGCATAAAAGGAACATAACTCTACAGAATAGAGACCATACATGACAAATCCACAACAAATATTATCCTCAATATGGCAGCCACCTAGGATTCTTCCATCTAGCTCTCGGACAGAATCAGCTGCATGTCGGGGATCTTCAAATTCAACAAAAGCAAACCTGGGAGGGTTTCTAGCAAAGCACACACTTCAGAGTGGTCCATAATAGCCAAAATCTCATTCTAATTCTGTCTTGTTACCATTGTTTCCAAGATTATCTACATAAACTTTACAGTCCAAAGGACAGGAAACATGATGCATTTTGAAATCTTGAGTTAGAAATGTGGAGGTTCAAATCCATAGAACCTAGGTTAGGTCTTCCTGGTCTTCTCCCTCCTGAAACTCCCAGATGCTCTCGCATACCTGGAATCCACAAAATGGCGGATCCCATAGGTTTTGAGTTGTCATCCCTTCATTGTCATTTGTTCCTAAGCATATTTTAATTTTTTAAATGATCTGTTGGTTATTCATAATCATGTTGTTTAGTCTTCATGTGCTTGTGTTTTTTTTAAATAGTTTTTATTTCCTATAGTTGATATCTAATCTTGCAGTGCTGTGTTCAGAAAATATTTATACAATATTGTAAAGTAATTAGCCTCCTTAAAATAAATAAATTTAAATTAAAAAATGATTTCAATTAAAAAAAAATTACTGAGGCTTGAATTGTCAGCCCAAGATGTAATCTATCCTAGAGAATGTTTCATGTGCAGTTGAGAAACTATAATCAAGAATCTTCCCTCAAAGGAAAGCCAAGGGCCAAATGACTTCACAGGCAAATTATACCAAAACTTTAGAAATGAGCTAACATCTATCATGTTCAAACTCTTCTAGAAAATTGTTAAGGAAAGAAGGAAAATTTCCAAACTCATCTATGAGGCCACCATCACCCTACTAAAATTAGACAAAGATGCCACAAAAATAAAGAAAATTATAGGCCAATATCACTGATGAATTTAGATGCAAAAATCCTCAACAAAATTTTAGCAAACTGAATCCAACAATACATTAAAAATATCATGCATCCAGATCAAATGGTATTTATCCCAGGGATGCAAAGATTCTTCACTAGACACAAATCAATCAGTGTGATACACCATACTGACTAGTTGCAAGATAAAAATCATATAATCATTTCAATAAATGCAGAGAATGCCTTTGACAAAATTCAATACACAATTATGACAAAAGCTCTCCAGAAAGTAGGCATAAAAGGAACATAACTCTACAGAATAGAGACCATACATGACAAATCCACAACAAATATTATCCTCAATGGTGAAAAACTGAAAGTGCTACCTCTACAATTAAGAATAATACAAGGGTGTCCACTTGTGCCACTATAGTACAACACAATTTTGGAAGTCCTAGCCAAAGCAGTCAGAGAAGAAAAAGAAATAAAAGGAAGCCTAATTGGAAAAAATGAAGAAGTAGAACTCTCACTGTTGAGAGATGGCATGATTCTCCATATACAAAACCATAAAGATGGCATAAAAAAAATTAGTAGAACTAATCAGTGAATATAGTAAAGTCAAAGGATGGAAAATTAATACACAGAAATCCTTTGCATTCCTATACAACAAGAAAAAATCAATAAGAGAAATTAAGGAAGCAATCCCATTCATCATTTCAACAAAAAGAATAAAATACTTAGGAATAAGGAAAATATTTACCTAAATAGACAAAAAGACTGCAGAAAAAGCATAAGACATTAATGAAAGAAATCAAAGATAACAGAAAAAGATGGAAAGATATGGCATGTTCTTGGATTGGAAGTATTACTACAGTGAAAATTACTATTTCCCAAAGCATTTTTATAGATTCAATGCAATCCATATTGAACCACCAATGGTATTTTTCATAGAGGTAAAACAAATAATTCCATAATTTGAATGGAAATAAAAAAGACCTTAAAAACAACACCCATTTGTGGATGTGACTAGTGAGGGAAGCAAACTCCAATGCTGTAAACAAGAATATTGCATAGGAACCTGGAATGTTAGGTCCATGAATCAAGGCAAATTGGAAGGGGTCAAACAGGAGATAGCAAGAGTGAACTTCAACATCTTAGGAATCAGCAAACTAAAATGGACTGAGATGGGTGAATTTAACTAAGATGACCATTATATCTACTACTGTGGGCAAGAATCCCTTAAAAGAAATGGAGTAGCCATCATAGTCAACAAAAGAGTCCAAAATGCNAAGAGTGAACTTCAACATCTTAGGAATCAGCAAACTAAAATGGACTGAGATGGGTGAATTTAACTAAGATGACCATTATATCTACTACTGTGGGCAAGAATCCCTTAAAAGAAATGGAGTAGCCATCATAGTCAACAAAAGAGTCCAAAATGCAGTACTTGAATGCAATCTCAAAAACGACAGAATGATCTGTTTGTGTCAAAGGCAATTCATTCATTATCATGGTAACCCAAGTCAATGAACAGACCAATAAAGCTGAAGAAGCTGAAGTTAAATAGTTCTGTGAATCTAAAAGACATTTTAGAACTAACCCACCAAAAATATGTCCTTTTCATTATAGGAGACTGGAATGCAAAAGTAAGAAGTCAAGAAACACCTGGAATACAGGGCAAAATTGGCCCTGGAAAGCAGAATGAAGCAGGGTAAAGGCTAATAGAGTTTTGCCAAGAGAACACTCTAGTCATAGCAAACACCCTCTTCCAGCAACAAAAGAGAAGACTACAAAAGGACATCAACAGGTGATCAGCAACAAAATCAAATTAACTATATTCTTTGCAGCCAAAGCTGGAGAAGCTCTATACAGCCAGCAAAAACAAGATTGTGAGCTGACTGTGTCTAAGATCATGAACTCCTTACTGCCAAATTCAGACTTAAATTGAAAAAGTAGGGAAAACTACTAGACCATTCATGTATGACCTAAGTCAAATTCCTTACAATTATATAGTTGAAGTGAGAAATAGATTTAAGGGACTAGATCTGATAGAGTGCCTGATGAACTTTGGATAGAGGTTCAAGACATTGTAGAGGAGACAGGCAGCAAGATCATCCCCATGGAAAAGAAATACAAAAAAGCAAAATGGCTGTCTGAAGAGTCCTTACAAATAGCTGTGAAAACAAGAGACATGAAAAGGAGAAAAGGAAAGATATACCCATTTGAATGTAGAGTTACAAAGAAGAGCAAGGAGAGATAAGAAAGCCTTCCTTAGTGATCAATGCAAAGAAATAGAGGAAAACAATAGATTGGGAAACACTAAAGATCTCTTCCAGAAAATTAGAGATACCAAGGGATCATTTCATGCAAAGCTGGGCTCAATAAAGGACAGAAATTGTACAGACCTAACAGAAACAAAAGATAATAAGAAGAGGTGGCAATAATACAAAGAAGAACTGTACAAAAAAGATCACGACCCAGATGATCATGATGGTGTGATGACTCACCTAGAGCCAGACACCCTGGAATATGAAGGTAAGGGAGCCTTAGGAAGCAGCACTATGAGCAAAGTTAGTGGAGGTGATGGAATTCCAGTTGAGCTATTTCAAATCTTAAAGATGATGCTGTGAAAATGTTGAACAAAATATGACAGCAAATTTGGAAAATTCAGCAGTGGCCACAGAACTGGAAAAGGTCAGTTTTCATTCCAATCCCAAAGAAAGGCAATGCCAAAGAATGCTAAAATTACTGCACACATGCACTCATCTCACACACTAGTAAAGTAATGCTCAAAATTCTCCAAGCCAGGTTTCAACAATATGTGAATTGTGAGCTTCCAGATGTTCAAGTTGGTTTTAGAAAAGGCAGAGGAACCAGAGATCAAATTGCCAACATCTGTTGGATCAGTGAAAAAGCAAGAGAGTTCCAGAAAAGCATCTATTTCTGCCTTAATGACTATGCCAAAGCCTTTGTGTGGATCACGACAAATTGTGGAAAATCCTTCAAGAAATGGGAATACCAGACTATCTGATCTGCCTATTGAGAAATCTGTATGCAGGTCAAGAAACAACAGAAATGGACATGTAACAACAGATTGGTTCCAAATAGGAAAAGGAGTACATCAAGGCTATATATTTTCACCTTGCTTATTTAGCTTTTATGTGGAGTACATCATGAAAAATGCTGGGTTGGTTGAAGCACAAGCTGTAATCAAGATTCCGGGAGAAATATCAATAAGCTCAGATATGCAGATGACACCACCGTCATGGCAGAATGTGAAAAAGAGCTAAAGAGCCTCTTGATGAAAGTGAAAGAAGAGAGTGAAAAAGTTGGCTTAGAGCTCAACATTCAGAAAATTAAGATCATGGTATCCAGTGCCATAACTCCATGGCAAATAGATGGGGAAACAGTGGAAACAGTGACAGACTTTATTCTTTTAGGCTCCAAAATCACTTCAGATGATGACTGCAGCTATGGGATTAAAATACATTTATTCATTGAAAGAAAAGCTATGAACAACCCAGACAGCACATTAAAACAGAGACACTATTTTGCCAACATATGTCCATCTAGTCAAGGCTATGGTTTCTCCACTGGTCATTTATGGATATAAAAGTTGGACTATAAAGAAATATGAGTGCTGAAGAATTGATGCTTTTGAACTGTGGTGTTGGAGAAGACTCTTGAGAGTCCCTTGGACTGCAAGGAGATCCAACCAGTCCATCCTAAAGGACATCAGTCCTGGGTGTTCATTGGAAGGACTGATGTTGAAGCTGAAACTCCAATACTTTGACTGGCTGATGCGAAGATCTGACTCGTTTGAAAAGACCTCAATCCTGGGAAAGGTTGAAGGTGGAAGGAGAAGGGGATGACAGAGGATTAGATGGCTGGATGGCATCACCAATTCAACGGACATGAGTTTGAGTAAACTCTGAGATTTCATAATGGACTGGAGGTCTGGCGTGCTATAGTCCATGGAGTCGCCAAGAGTCATACAGGACTAGCAACTTAACTGAACTACTGAACTGAAAAAAGACCCTGAATCGTCAAAGAAATGCTGAGAAGGAAGAATAGGGCTGGAAGAATCAATCTTACTGGCTTCAGAATATACTACAACGTTCCAGCGATCAAGACAGTATGTAACTGGCAAACTAACACACACACACAAAGAATAAAAAGAAATATAGACCAATGGGAAAAGATAGAAAGTCCAGAAATACAGTCATACACATATGGGCATCCAGAGATAAACTCATGCTCCTATGGGCACCTTATCTTTGACAAAGGAGGCAAATATATATAATGGAGAAGAGACAATCTCTTCAATTATTGGTGGTGGGAAAACTTTCAGCTACATATAAAGGAATATAATTTGAACTCTTTCTAACACCATACAAAAACAAACTGAAAGGATTAAAGACCTACATGTAAGACTATAAACTATAAAGCTCTTAGAGAAAAACATACATAGGACATTTTATGATATAAATCACAGCTAGGTCTTCTATGACCCATTTCCTACAGTAATGAAAATAAAAGCAAAAATAAACAAATTGGATCTAATTAAACTTAAAAAAAGAAACTTTTGCACAATGAAAGAAAGTACAAACTTTCTTTTAAATGAAAAGACAAACCTCAGAATGGGATAAAATACTAGCAAATGAACCAAATGACAAATAATTAATCTCCAAAATATACAATTTATTCAACTTAATAGTAAAAAAACAAACAACCCAATCAAAAAGCAGGCAGAAGACCCAAACAGACATTTCTCCAAAAAGGCATACAGATAACTGAAGAACACATGACAAGAGGTTGAACATCATTTATTTTTTTAATTAAATTTATTTATTTTAATTGGAGGCTAATTACTTTACAATATTGTATTGGTTCTGCCACACATCAAAATGAATCCACCACGGGCATACACATGTTCCCCATCCTGAACCCTCCTCCCTCCTCCTTCCCCAAACCATCCCTCTGGGTCGTCCCAATGCACCAGCCCCAAGCATCCAGTATCATGCATCGAACCTGGACTGGCGATTCATTTCATATGATATTATACATGTTTCAATGCCATTCTCCCAAATCATCCTACCCTTGCCCACTCCCACAGAGTCCAAAAGACTGTTCTATATATCTGTGTCTATCTTGTTGTCTCACATACAGGGTTATCATTACCATCTTTCTAAATTCCATATATATGTGTTGTGCTAAGTCGCTTCAGTCGTGTCCGACTCTGTTCGACCCCATAGACGGCAGCCCACCAGGCTCCGCCGTCCCTGGGATTCTCCAGGCAAGAACACTGGAGTGGGTTGCCATTTCCTTCTCCAATGCATGAAAGTGAAAAGTGAAAGGGAAGTCACTGAGTCGTGTCCAACTCTCAGTGACCCCATGGACTGCAGCTTACCAGGCTCCTCCATCCACGGGATTTTCCAGATAAGGTGTCCATAGGTTTGTGGATTTATCTCTGGGCTTTCTATTTTGTTCAATTGATCTATATTTCTGTCTTTGTGCCAGTGCCATACTGTCTTGATGACTGTGGCTTTCTAGTAGATCCTTAAGTCAAGCAGGTTGATTCCTCCAGTTCCATTCTTCTTTCTCAAGATTGCTTTGGCTATTCAAAGTTTTTTGTATTTCCATACAAATTGTGAAATTATTTGTTCTAACTCTGTGAAAAAATACTGTTGGTAGCTTGATAGGGATTGCATTAAATCTGTAGATTGCTTTGTGTAGTATACTCATTTTCACTATATTGATTATATGAACGTGGTATACTTCTCCATCTATTAGAGAGTCCTCTTTGATTTCTTTCACCAGTGTTTTATAGTTTTCTATATATAGGTCTTTAGTTTATTTTGGTAGATATATTCCTAAGTATTTTATTCTTTTCATTGCAATGGTGAATGGAATTTTTTCCTTAATTTCTCTTTCTATTTTCTCATTATTAGTGTATAGGAATGCAGGGGATTTCTGTGTGTTGATTTTATATCCTGCAACTTTACTATATTCATTGATTAGCTCTAGTAATTTTCTGGTGGAGTCTTTACGGTTTTCTATGTAGAGGATCATGTCATCTGCAAACAGTGAGAGTTTTGCTTCTTCTTTTCCAATTTGGATTCCTTTTATTTCTTTTTCTCCTCTGATTGCTGTGGCCAAAACTTCCAAAACTATGTTGAATAGTAGTGGTTAAAGTGGGCATCCTTGTCTTGTTCCTGACTTCAGGGGAAATGCTTTCAATTTTTCACCATTGAGGATGTTTGCTGTGGGTTTGTCATATATAGCTTCTATTATGTTGAGGTATGTTCCTTCTATTCCTGCTTTCTGGATGGTTTTTATCATAAATGGTCACTGAATTTTGTCAAAAGCTTTCTCTGAATCTATTGAGATAATCATATGACTTTTATTTTTCAATTTGTTAATGTGGTGTATTACATTGATCATTTATTATTAGAGAAATGTGAATCAAAACTACAATGAAGTATCATATCACACTGATCAGGATGGCTATCATCAAAAAGGCTATAGAAATTAACTGCTGAAAAGGGTGTGGAGAAAATGGAGCCCTCTTGCACCGTTGGTAGGAATAAAAATGATGCAATCACTATAGAGAACAGTATGGAGATTCCCTTAAAAAATAGTAATAAAAGTACCATATGAAACCAGAACTGAAAGATACATGTATCCCAACATTCATTGCAGCACTATTTACAACAGGTACAACATAGAAGTAACCTAGATGTCCATCAGCAGTTGAATGGATAAAGAAGTTGTGGTACATTTATACAATAGAATATTACTCAGCTATAAAATGAAACACATTTGGGTCAGTTTTAATGTGGTGGATGAACTTATAGCTTATTATACAGTGCAAAGTAATTTAAAAAGTCACAGCCAAATACCATATATTAATGCATAAGCATGGAATCTGGAAAGATATTACTGATATTACAAGGCAGCAAAGGAGACACAGACACAAAGAACAGACTCTTGGACATAGTGGGGGAAGGAGAAGATGGGATGATTTGAGAGAATAGCATTGAAACATATACATTACTATATATAAAATAGATAGCCAGTGGAAATTTTTTGTATGATGTAGGGAGCCCAAATCTGGTACTCAATGACAACCTAAAGGGGATGGGATGGAGTAGGAGTTGAGAGGGAGGTTCAGAAGGGAGGAGATATATATATATGTATGCTACTGCTAAGTCGCTTCAGTTGTGTCTGACTCTGTGCGATCCCAGAGATGGCAGCCCACCAGGCTCCCCCGTCCCTGGGATTCTCCAGGCAAGAACACTGGAGTGGGTTGCCATTTTCTTCTCCAAAAATATATATGTATATCTATGGGTAATTCATATTGATGTATGGCTGAAACCATGACTATATTGTAAAGTAATTATCCTCTAATTAAAAAAATATCTGCCAACTATAAGTCAGCTATTTTCCATAGAGATCTCTACAAAGATGGAAATATTCTCAATCCAATGTATGACTACATGTGGCTGCTGAACACTTGAAATGTTACTAGAATGACCTATGAACTGAATTTTAATTTTTTAATACTAATTTAAATTTTAATAGCTACATGTGGCTAGTTGTAACTGTATCAGACAGCAAAGATAGAGATTCAAAATAGGAACTTGTTTTGTAATTTGCATTTTTAAATCCCATAGAGGTTGTTTTTTGTTAATGAATGAATAAATGAACCAAATGTACATTCTTGTGTGAAATGTTTATGCTTCAGTCCAAACTTCTGCTGGACTCTTACTGTTCCAGACTGATAATAATTGGGACATAGAAATCACAGAATTTAATCAGATAAAAGTAATATAAAAATTACAAATTATAATTAAAAAGCAACCATAAGATATAAGGAAGTCTACATGGAAAGACAAACTTAGAAGAAATTCAGGGGAGAAGATTTGGTTTGACCCACATGATAGCACACAACATGACTTATCCAGTCAGGTTGGAGCTTGTCTAATGTTGCTCACATGCAGCAGTTCAAGCTCTAGAATAAGGGTTGGGGATTAAGCCATCAACAACCAGTAATGTGTGTGAGTCGGAGGTCCAATGTCAGTGGACAGGAGACCTTCAGAGCATGCAGTGTGGTGGAGTCTTGTTGTAGGAGCCCAGGCAGGTAGCTGTGTGAAGACCACGCAAGGTCCCAGTTTTCTTTTCTAGAGATTACAGGAAAGTTGTCACCAATCCAAGTCTTCAGAGGTGCAGAGGACCTACATTATGAATTTTTCAACATTCTTTCTGTTTGTCATGTTTCCATAGTTATGAATCCTATTTCTTAAAAAGGAAGCCACAAAAAACTGGGGATCTTTACTAGCTGCAACTGAATCTAGTTGGGTTGTGTAAGCTAGATAATTTCTATCTCAATCACTTGCTCAAATTGTAAATTAGAAGGATCCAACGAGAAAGGATATTTCTTATGGATTCCATGTGACTGGTGTTTGTAGCAAAAGATTTTCAAATCTAAAGTTATTAATGGTGAAAAAGCCAAGTTTCAGGGACAGAGGAGGCATTTTTGTTAGCATAATTAGTAAAGCCAAGTTCAGACAACAGGACATCTGTAGCAATTTGAGAATTTTTTTGGCCAATGCTATAGAATTACATTTTTAGACTTTTTCTGATAGCTTAGTCTTGAGCTTGGTTTTTCAGCTCTAAACATATCTATCCTCAATATCCTTTACATTTTTTTTAACCTGCTTAGTCAGCAAGAGTTAATTTCTTCTGTATGCAACTGAAAACCCTAATCAAGATAGAAATTTGTTCTAAAATAGGCTGTCAACCAAAAAACTTGACAGAAACTGAAATATTCTAAAATTGGTTATGTGGCCTAGTTGAGGATGACAGATGTGAAATCTTCAAAATTAATAATAGGCAGAACTCTTGCCAACTCATAGCCTATGGTGAGAAAATGGATAAATTTTTCTGTTGTGATCAAAAAAGTAATGCCTAAGTCTTTTGCAAACCAATGAACATTTGACACAGGACAAAATGAATAGCAAGAAGTAATCAAGGATTTTGATGTCAGCTTGATTTTTTCTGAGTGTCCTGAGCATGAAATGAAAATAATAACAAAACCAACCAATAAACAATCCAGCAACAACAAAATATCCCTAATTTCTCAGACAAAGATAAAGAAAGATTTTTAAAAATCTACAAGTATGTTTTAAAAACCAAACATGCAATGACAGTGATAGAGAAGATAATTGTCAAACTAGAATATGACTTAATTGTTTTCAGCTCTTAAATTACCATAGGGTCTTGATTGAGCTCATTTTCCCACAAGGTATAGCCAGTTTTCACTCCATTCACCACACTGTATTGGAAAGTCTCCAGATATACACCTATGATATATTCCCAGCACATCTTAGAATTTCCTATCAAAAGAACTAGGAGAGATTGCTCAGTTATAAAAGATGAAGACAGAGAAGAGTTGTGGAAATGGTTTCAAGGATCCTAAATCAAGAATACAGAATAAAAAAATATTTTAGAATACCTGAGTTTCTCTATAATGTTCACTTATCAGAAATTCTGGATTGCCTCTGCAAACTTTCACATTATTGCTTTTGATCATTAATATATCCTAAGAATATTAAAGAGCTTATTATCCATTCTCAACAGATGGTTTTGAATAAAGGTTCCTGTGGCTCAGCTGGTAAAAATTTACCTGCAATGTGGGAGACCTGGTTTTGATCCATGAGTTGGGAAGATCCACTGGAGAAGGGAAAGGCTAGCCACTTGAGTATTCTGGCCTGGAGAATTCCATCTACTGTATAGTTCATGGGGTTGCAAAGAGTTGGACATGACTGAATAAAATTTCACTTTCACTAATTCTAGAAATACAAAGTAGATGTTGTTATTGACCCTACAAAATAGTTGCAATGGGTACAATGGTGTTACAATCTCAAAAATTTAGATGAACAAAAAAGTCATTTTAAGTGCTATTTGGGAAAAAAAAAGAATGACTGATGCCCTTTCTTTGCATCACAAAATTCTTTTAAAATTGTATGGAGAGGCACCAAAGTTGTCATTCTGGAAGCGTTTGAATCCTAAGAATTATGAAGAAAGTAATTTGGGGGTAGTTGCATCATACTTCCTAGCTTATCCACCCCAAACTACACCCCTCAAGACTTGCCAGAAACATTCATTTCTTCAAGGTGTTGGAAATCATTCATAAGAGTATAAGCATCAGAGAAAATGCCAACTCCTAATATCCATAAGCCAGAGTCCTAGAGTAGCTGTTACTTCAGTAAAACTATTTTTCTTTTTCAAAGGAACTAGTAGAAGCAAAAGATAAGAAAACCATTGTTGTTTGGTTGAATGAACTTTGATATCCTAATAAAAGACAAGATGAGAGTGATAATCATTCCTTCATGGACCTGGAGGAATCCTTAATGGTGGCTAATAAATACTGAGGTTTCTCAGACAAAAAGAAATGATGGCTACCAAATTCATACTTGACTTATAAAACTGGAAAAAAAAAAGTCTAGGTGAACAGAGATCTCAATAAGTTACAAAGACAGAGCTGATCCCCTTTCATTGGCAGAGAGCCCTTGGAATAAAGGAGAATTTGGAACACTTACTTGATAGCATCACAACTGTACCACTGATCCTCCTCACAGCATCAATTGTCTCACTGTATCTCACTGTCTGCACTGTTTGCTGAACCCAGGGTAGGCAAGGCACGAGCTAAGAGACTGGGAGAAGATTCGAGGCACCATAGGAACTACAGTCATGTTTTTTTATTCCTGGCAAGAGCCATAGCATAACCTAATGCAATGCAATCTCTCTTCTGGCTGGCTTAGTGGCCGTAACAATGCTATCTCCTAGCTGACACAGAAGCCATAGCAGTAGAAATTCTATATCCTCTCTTCTCATGGCTGACCCAATGGATATAGCCAAGATGCAGCAGTACTACTGCTGCTCTCTAGGTGGAGCTCACATATGTGTACCACACACAAACCATGGCCCTATGACCAAACAAGTAATTCATGACACCGCATGCATGGTGCTATAAGTGATCTCAGCTGTCACACAAACTTTTTTTTCTTTTTTAATGTGGGACTAGAGAAAGAGGCACTGGAGCCAAGAGAGCCCGATCATGTCATCTTGGCTAATTTGAGCTCTCTCTACAACAAGCACCCCACTCCAGTACTCTTGCCTTGAAAATCCCATGGATGGAGGAGCCTGGTGGGCTGCAGTCCATGGGGTCACTAAGAGTTGGACACAACTGAAATGACTTAGCAGCCACAACAAACAAGCAGCACACTTCTGCTCTTTACTTCCTGCCTGGAACACAGGTCTTGTGTTTAGGTGTGCAATGTATTGCATGGTGATCTTAAAACCATCTAGAAGAAAGCCATCTACGAAATGTGATGACACCAGAGGCTGGTGAGATCCTGAAGTCTTGATACCACTGTTAACTGTAGTTGTCAAAAGCACAGATCCCAGCACAGGGATGCCTGTACTCAAAACCAAACCCCAGTGCTAACTAGTTGTATGAAGTTAAGCAAGATACTAACATTCCTTTTAAGTATTTTCACTGACAAAATGGAGATAATGTTACTAAGTATTTGGTTGGTTCCAATAATTAACATGTAAATAAATGTTAAAATAATGCCTGATAAATAGTAAGAGTTATGGGAATGGCTTGTTTTTATGATAATAACACTGGACTTTAAAAGTCTGAATTTTTTACTGCCTGAGATTCATGATCAATTCTTTTTCTCAGCCATTTGAGATAGATTTTCTGTTATTAGAGATTAAATTCAATCCTGAATAACATAATAATATGAAAAATAGTACAGTAATTACCGAAGAAGAAGAGAGCTATACATGTACATTATATGTGCAAAGATATATTATTCAGTTCAGTTCAGTTGCTCAGTCATGTTGCTCTTTGTGACCGCATGAATAGCAGCACACCAGGCCTCTCTGTCCATCACCAACTCCCGGAGTTCACTCAAATTCATATCCATGGAGTTGGTGATGCCATCCAGCCATTTCATCCTTTGTCGTCCCCTTCTCCTCCTGCCCCCAATCCCTCCCAGCATCAGAGTATTTTCCAATGAGTCAACTCTTCACATGAGGTGGCCAAAGTACTGGAATTTCAGCTTTAGCATCATTCCTTCCAAAGAACACCCGGGACTGATCTCCTTTAGAATGGACTGGTTGGATCTTCTGCAGTCCAAGGGACTCTCAAGAGTCTTCTCCAACACTACAGTTCAAAAGCATCAATTCTTTGGCACTCAGCTTTCTTCACAGTCCAACTCTCACATCCATACATGACCACTGGAAAAACCACAGCCTTAACTAGATGGACCTTAGTTGGCAAAGTAATGTCTCTGCTTTTGAATATGCTATCTAGGTTGGTCATAACTTTCCTTCCAAGGAGTAAGCATCTTTTAATTTCATGGCTGCAGTCACTGTCCGCAGTGATTTTGGAGCCCCAAAAAATAAAGTCTGTCACTGATTCCACTGTTTCCCCATCTATTTCCCATGAAGTGATGGAACCCGATGCCATGATCTTCATTTTCTGAATGTGGAGATTTAAGCCAAATTTTTCACTCTCCACTTTCACTTTCATCAAGGGGTTCTTTAGTTACTCTTCACTTTNGTCCGCAGTGATTTTGGAGCCCCAAAAAATAAAGTCTGTCACTGATTCCACTGTTTCCCCATCTATTTCCCATGAAGTGATGGAACCCGATGCCATGATCTTCATTTTCTGAATGTGGAGATTTAAGCCAAATTTTTCACTCTCCACTTTCACTTTCATCAAGGGGCTCTTTAGTTACTCTTCACTTTCTGCCATAGAGTGGTGTCATCTGCATATCTGAGGTTATTGATATTTCTCCTGGCAATCTTGATTCCAGCTTTTGTTTCTTCCTGTCCAGCGTTTCTCATGATGTACACTGCATATAAGTTAAATAAGCAGAGTGACAATATACAGCCTTGATGTACTTCTTTTCCTATTTGGAACCAGTCTGGTGTTCCATGTCCAGTTCTAACTGTTGCTTCCTAACCTAAAATAAACTATCATAATTTTCTTTGGAGTATCATTATGATCAAGTCAACTGTATTATTTTAATTTATTTATCTTGTATTGAAGAATAATTGTTTTGCAGAATTTTGCTGTTTTCTGTTAAACCTCAGTATGAATCAGCCATAGGTACACATATACCCCCTCCCTTTTGAAACCCC
Source organism: Cephalophus harveyi (assembly GCA_006410635.1). Taxonomy (NCBI): domain Eukaryota; kingdom Metazoa; phylum Chordata; class Mammalia; order Artiodactyla; family Bovidae; genus Cephalophus; species Cephalophus harveyi. The sequence continues at coordinate 38,065 of SJYT01059864.1, forward strand.
TCCTATATCCCTCCCCATCCTACCCCTCTAGTTTAATACAAATGCCCCTGTTTGAATTTTCTGAGCCATAGAGTGAATTCCCATTGACTATCAATTTTATATATGGTATTTTTGAATAGCGAACATCTTTGTGTCAATAAATGCTTCAAATTCTCTACTTATGTAAATTAGTCAAACTCAATTTATCACAGGAAATCTGAGGTAACTTTAGAATAAGTTTTATGAAAAGAATTATGTATTAAATATTTTTAATAAATTCAGTTCCATATGAAACTTTAACTGTAAAATAGCCATAGATCATTTAGTCAAGGCTATGGTTTTTCCAGTGGTCATGTATGGATGTGAGAGTTGGACTGTGAAGAAAGCTGAACGCCAAAGAATTGATGCTTTTTAACTGTGGTGCTGGAGAAGACTCTTGAGAGTCCCTTGGACTGCAGAAGATCCAACCAGTCCATTCTAAAGGCTGTCTCTTATGCACATCTTTCCTTAATTTGATAATCTACATTTATTAATTTTTTATTTATCACAATTTGGCAAAATGTTAAATATAGTAAATATTATGGATATTCATAACTAAGCCCGAGTAGTCCTAAGGGGTACTTGGATATTTTATTTCTGTTTTTACTTCCTTAGTATATAATGTTTATGATTCTACAATGTATCCCATTATAAGATATTTTCTGGGTGACGGGTAACAAACAGCAGAGAAGATATGAGGAAGATATGGCCAATCTCCAAGTGTTCTTCTCTGGATAATAAGCAAGGAAGCAAAAATGACACATAGAAATTTTCTGAAGCACTTGGAGATTATAGAAGGTAGATTTACATTGGCACAAATCACAAGAAAACAAATGGCTTTATAGTGCCAGTTTTGGGTGTAGGAGACGATTAAACCAGGGTTATGTCTTTTTTTGACTGGTGCCAGAAAGCCAGAAGGAGGGAAATTGTCTCAAGAAAGTTCAATTCAGTCTCACAGTCGTGTCTGACTCTTTGCAACCCCCTGGACAGCAGCACGCCAGTCCATCACCAACTGTCCATCAGCCAACTCACGAAGCTTACTCAAATTCATGTCCATTGAGTCAGTGATGTCATCCAACCATCCTCTGTTGCCCCTTCTCCTTCCACCTTCAATCTTTCCCAGTATCAAGGTCTTTTCAAATGAGTCAGTACTTCGCATCAGTGGCCAAAGTATTGGAGCTTCAGCTTCAGCATTAGTCTTTCCAATGAATATTCAGGACTGATTACCTTTAGGATGGACTGGTGGGATCTCCTTGCAGTCCAAGGGATTCTCAAGAGTCTTCTCCAACACCACAGTTCAAAAGCATCAATTCTTTTACACTCAACTTTCTTTATAGTCCAACATCCATACATGACTGCTAGAGAAATCAAAGCCTTGGCTAGACTGACCTTTGTTGATAAAGTGATATCTCTGCTGTTTATTATGCTGTCTAGGTTGGCCAGATTTTTTTCCGAGGAGCAAGTTTTTTTTTTTTTTTTTTTAATAATTTCATGGCTGCAGTCACCATATCCAGTGATTTTGGAGCTCCTCAAAAAGAAAGAAAAAAAAAAAAGTCACCCTTTGTTTCCATTGTTTCTCCATCTCTTTGCCATATAGTGATGGGACCAGATGCCATGATCTTAGTTTTCTGAATGCTGAGCTTTAAGTTAATTTTTTCACTCTCTTCTTTCACTTTCATCAAGAGGCTCTTTAGTTCTTCTTCACTTTTTACCATAAGGGTGGTGTTGTCTGCATAGCTGAGGTTACTGATATTTCTCCCCAAAATCTTTATTCCAGCTTGTGCTTCATGCAGCCTGGTATTTAGCATGATGTACTCTGCATATAGGTTAAATAAGCAGGGTGATAACATACAGCCTTGACATACTCCTTTCTTGATTTGGAACCACTTTATTGTTCCATTTCCATTTCTGACTGTTGCTTTTTGAGCTGCATACAGATTTCTCAGGAGGCAGGTCAGATGGTCTGGTATTCCCATCTCTTTAAGAATTTTCCACAGTTTGTTGTGATCCACACAAAGCATTTAGCATAGTCAATAAAGCAGAAGTAGAGGTTTTTCTGGAACTTCTTGCTTTGTCAATGATTCAGTGGATGTTGGCAATTTGATCTCTGGTTGCTCTGCCTTTTCTAAATGCACCTTGAACATCTGGAATTTCATGGTTCACATATTGTTGAAGTCTGACTTGGAGAATATTGAGCATTACTTTGCTAGTGTGTGGGCTGAGTGCAATTTTATGGTAGTTTGAACATTCTTTTGCATTGTTTTCTTCGGGATTGGAATGAAAACTGAATTTTTCAGTCTGTGGCCCATGCAGTTTTCCAAATTTTCTGGCTTATTGAGTTCATCACTGTAACAGATTTAACAAATCTTTTAGGATTTGAAATATCTCAACTGGAATTCCATCACCTCCACTAGCTTTGTTCTTAGCGATGCTTTCCTCCTCTAAGAGGGCTTATGCCATACACATCTTGAGAAAGTAGATGTGATGAATTATGGGAACTTATTGGGAAATAGCAGTTGCATGGGGCTAGTAAAGTTATGGAAAAGAGAGTTGGAATGAATCCTAGATCACCATGAAATCAAGGAACAGTACTGAGACAGAAAATAAAAGCCTTTGGAAGTTGGAAGCTAATATTTTGTGTTGGAGATGTTTTGTGAAGCTAAGTGGGTGCTTTTAAAACTGAAGGAAAAGCATGTGAATATTCACATTAAGAAACAAAATTTTTTTTTTTCTAAAATTAGAGTACTGATCTTTTGGTATGCTTCTCAAAACATGCCTACCACAGAGATCAGGGTATAAATTAAACAATTCATGGCATAGTAAACATTGTTCTTAGATGTTGCTTATCATTTTCTTAAAATATACACTGTAAAAATGTGATAGCAAGTGTTCCTTCTAGAATAGAGATGCTTGGTGGCCTGAAGAATTATATCACTACAGCTTACTCTTTCTCTCCATTCATGTCTTTTTTTCCTGTTACAAATATTACTTTATAGTTTTATCAGCAACAAACCTTTTGCCAGGTTTTTCCATAGTCAGAAGATCAATAGTCAGAAGATCATAGTCAGAAGATCAAGATCTTCCATCAATAAGTAATTGGTATAAAGTAATTCATACAGTAAGCATACTTCTCCATAGAAAGTGATATTAAACCAAGAAGCTTAGCTAATAATTATTCAGTTCAGTTCAGTCGCTCAGTCATGTCCGACTCTTTGCACTGAGCTATAAGAATGTTATGTTTTGAATGAGACAGAAAATATTAAGGAAGAGAAGATACTGGACATAGGTACGAGAATAGGATATAAGAAATGGAACAGAGCAACTGCATATGCAACATGACAATCAATTACTTACAGCTACTGCACACAAAAATAATGTATTAATTCATTAAGGTAAATGTAATGTATTGATTAATTATTCAGCATCTTTTCAAAATCAAGCATTGGTCTTATTGGTGGGAATTTTAAAGCAAGCAAGGCATCTTTTACTCAATACTCTAAAGTGGCATGAAAAATTGGCAACTGATTTTATTACTAAATAATGAAGTGTTAAGATTTACAGCATTATTTTAGTATTTTGTGCTATTATTAATCCTATAATGACACACAGAAAAAAAAATTGCCAGTGTTTAGGAATACAGAAATTTCAACATATGGGAGTATGTGTTTAAACAATCTCTGTAAACATAAGAAAAGTCTTTCTAGAGCTGATAGGTGCTCTACTTCATAGTCAGCCAATTTTAAATAATGATGGCTGGGTAAAGCAGATTATTAGGATACTATGTACTTTGTCCTTTAGATTTGTGTCAATTTTTTTTTTTTTCTCTCTTTTTAATTAGCTATGCAGAAAAAGATAAATTTAGCATTAAGGAAATAACACTATATGTATTTGCAGCAATAAAACATGTGGGAATATAGCTAGTTTTGCTAGTTCATTTTAGTAGTAAAAGATGCTTTTTATTTATTCAATATAAAATAATTTATTGATTGTGTGTACCCCTATAGCTAGTACTCCATAGGTAGCCATATGTATGTAGAACTCCATCACTAGTGCTTAGATTGATCTCTCCCCAAAGAACATCTATAAAATTTGGGGGAAAAAAAACATAAAACAATTTTTGAAAACTTCAAATACACTTCAAGAGCAGTCAGAACTTAAGCTGTCTCTTATACACATCTTTTTCTATTCATAATGCATCCTAAATAATGTTTGTATTAGTATATCTTATTGTGCCTTTAATAGTCTATAAAACATAAATGTAAAAGAGATTTTATAAATGTAAAATATATGGGTAGCTTAGCTGGTAAAGAATCTACCTGCAATGCAGGAGACCATAGTTCAATTCCTGGGAAAGGAAGATCCACTGGAGAAGGTTTAGGCTACCCACTCTAGTATTCTTGATCTTCTCTGGTGGCTCAGCTGGTAAAGAATCTGCCTGTGATGTGGGAGACCTGGGTTCAATCCTTGTTTGGGAAGATCTCCTAGGGAAGGGAAGAGCAACCCATTCCAGTATTCTGGACTGGAGAATTCCATGTGGTCATAAAAAGTCAGACATGACTGAGTGACTTTGCTTTCATATATGTGAACTACATATAAATATATGATCAGTACAACACCAAAGACACAATCCATAAAAGAAATAATGGATAACTTGGAATCCATTAAAATTAAAAGCTTTTACTCTGTAAAAGACAGTGTCAAGTGAATGAGAATTCAAATCACAAACTGGGGGAAAATATTTGCAAAAGACATGTGACAAATAATTATTATCCAAAATATGCAAAAATCTCTTAAAACTGAAAATAAGAAAACAAATATCTTCATTAAAAACTAGGCCAACAATCTGAAGATACATCTCACCAAAAAAGATATATAGGTGCCACATAACCATTTGGAAAGATGTTCTACATCCTATTCCATTAGGATAATTCAAATTAGGTTAGGTGAAGTCGCTCAGTCGTGTCCGACTCTTTGCGACCCGATGGACTGTAACCTACTAGGCTTCTCCGTCCATGGGATTCTCCAGGCAAGAATACTGGAGTGGATTGCCATTTCCTTCTCCAGGGGATCTTCCCGACCCAGGGATCGAACCCGGGTCTCCTGCATTAGAGGCAGACACTTTAACCTCTGAGCCACCAGGGAAGCCCAAAATAACACTACAGACCATTAGTGGCCAAATTCTGGAACACTGACAAACCAAATGGTGATGAGAATGTGGAGCAACAGGAGCTGTCTTCATTCTTGGTGAGAATGAAAAACGGCACAATCACTTCAGAAGACAGTTTGGAGGTTTCTTACAAAACTAAATATACCCTTATAATATGATACAACTATTGTGCATTTTTTGTGTTTGCACAAAGGAATTGAAAAATTATGTCTCCACATAATCCTGCACAAGAATACTTATAATATCCTTAGAAGCAATTATGATGTCTTTTAATAGGTAAATGAACAAATAAATAATAGAAGATCCAAACAATAAAATATTATCTAGTGCAAAAAAGAAATGAGTTATCAAGCCTTGAAAAGACATGGAGGGAACACAAATGTCTATTAGTAAGTGAAAGAAGCAAGTCTGAAAATGTTATATATTGTGTGATTCAAACTATATGACATTCTGGAAAAGGCAAAACTATGGAGAAAGTGAAAGGATTAGTTCTTATCATAGGTTGGATTGGAGGAAGTTATACATAAGCAGATAACAGAGGAATTTTAGGACAGCTAAACTCCTATGTATGGTACTATAAAGACGGACACATACCATTATTATCAAAACCCATAAGATGTACAGAGGATTCCCTGGTAGCTCATCTGGTAAAAAATACACTTGCAATTCACAAGACCTGGGTTTGATCCTAGGATTGGGAAGATCCCCTGGAGCAGAGCATGGAAGCCCACTCCAATATCCTTACCTTGGAGAATCTCCATGGACAGAAGAGCCTGGTGGGCTACAGTCCATGGGGTTGCAAAAATCAGACAGGGCTGAATGACTAAGCACAGACCATAAGATGCACAAATTCAAGCAAACTCTAAGGTAATCTAGGATTTGGATGATAATGACATATCAATGTAGGCTTATTTTGATTATAATTAATTGATTATAACACATGTACCACTCGTGCAGGATTTTGATGGAGGGAATATGTGCATATGTGGGAGCAAGGGCTATAGAGTAATTTTGGTATTCCCCTCAATTTTGTTATGAATTTAGAACGTCTATGAATGATAAATTCTATTTAAAAATATAGAAGTTCAAATATATCAGATTATATCAGATTTATTATCTCATATTAAAATATATGTTTAAGATTATGTCACAAAATCTTCAGTTCAGTTCATTTCAGTCACTCAGTTGTGTCTAACTCTTTGCAACCCCATGGACTGCAGCATGCCAGGCTTCCCTGTCCATCACCAATTCCTTGAGCTTGCTCAAATTCATGTCTTTTGAGTCAGTGACACAATCCAACCATCTCACTCTCTGTCATCCCCTTCTCCTGCCTTCAGTCTTTCCCAGCATCAGGATCTTTTCCAATGAGTCAGTTCTTAACATTAGGTGGCCAAAGTATTGGAGCTTCAGTTTTAACATCAGTCCTTCCAATGAATATTCAGGACTGATTTCCTTTCTGATTGACTGGTTGAATCTCCTTACAGTCCAAGGGACTCTCAAGAGTCTTCTCCAACACGACAGTTCAAAAGAATCAGTTCTTCAGTGATCAGCTTTCTTTATAGTCCAACTCTCAAAAAATGATACGAAAGGTTCATACGTAGTAACCAACTGATTTCCACAGAAACAAATCCTTAATTTTAATTATAAATCCTCATATTCCCCCCATCTTACATCTTTTCCATTGACATGTAGTCTGGTTGCAGGAGGGAAATACTATCTTTCCATATTCTTATGGAACTAACTAAGTACTGCAAAATAAGAGAATTTATAATTGAAATTAAGGATATGTCAATTAGAAATCGATTACTAAGTATGAGACTTTCAGATAATTCTCTCATTTCTTGGTAATGTACTGTCCATTTTCCTCATTATTTTAAAATTTGATAAATACACATAAAAATAAACTGTATTGTTAAACATCTGTGGATCTAGTTAATAGGTCCAAACTGAGTTTGAAGTTTCAGGTTTTGTGGTAGCGTACTACAAAATAAAATTTGAAAATATTTAGTGATACATAAAAACCTGTCTCTTATACACATCTCCTCCTCTAAGAGGGCTTATGCCATACACATCTTGAGAAAGTAGATGTGATGAATTATGGGAACTTATTGGGAAATAGCAGTTGCATGGGGCTAGTAAAGTTATGGAAAAGAGAGTTGGAATGAATCCTAGATCACCATGAAATCAAGGAACAGTACTGAGACAGAAAATAAAAGCCTTTGGAAGTTGGAAGCTAATATTTTGTGTTGGAGATGTTTTGTGAAGCTAAGTGGGTTAGAGTTCCATGTTGCAGATAAAATTAGTATATAAGTATTTATTCATTAGTCAATAATATAAGAGAAAAACAAGTATAGTTGTTTAAGTTTTAATGAAAATAATGCTATTGACAATAGTAAGTTAAATCTTCAAATCTTTATCTCCTATACTTATATTCCCATGATCTGGATAGCATATTTATTTCTATTTTTTAGTTATATTTTCTGTAAGTTACTGTCACTGAAATTTCATTAAGTCAAATTATGAATGAAAGATCAAGGAGATAAACCTGGTCAATTCTCCAGGTTTCATTCATTTTAGTTCTATAATAACATCATCTGGTTGTCCAGGAATTATAGCAATTTAGCCACAGAATGGGAATATTTTAATAGATTATTGCTAATATGTATTTATTCTCAGTTAAGTATAAAGACAGCTATTGAACAACAACTCTGACACACAGAAAAGTATGGGAAGATAAAACTAACCTGTCAGAGGACATTCAATTTTAAGGGATCCAATATATTGTTTTCTTCCTTTGTGTGCCATTTCTAAGAACTCTTTGTTCCTTATCAGTTCATGGAAAACAGGAACGAGCAGAGCTGCATGCAGTTCTAGGACTGAGGTCATGGGAAAGAGCACCTGCTTTGATTCCCTTCAGTGACTTCTTTCAGTGACCTTTTAAGACTACCCATTTTGTTGCAACTGGTGGAATTTCATTCTTTTTAATGGCTGAGTAATCATTTTATTGAAGATATGCATTTTATTGAAGCATGCATTTCTGCAAATAAAGTACCCTTTTTTTCACTCAAGATTTGGGTCCCTTGCATTCTTCTTCTTGTCGACTCCAGTCCCCAGGTCCTGGTCTATGAAGACCGCTACAATTGGCTCCTGAACAGGGACCTGGTGAATGCCCTTGGCAAGCAGACGGAGTGATTGTTAGGACCTACGGAGGTCAGTAAGGGCAGGTTTGTAGGACAAATGGCTGGAAATCCCCATCACTTTTCTAATTTACTTCATCATTTATTTAAGGTTCAAGGACTCTTGGTTTCATTATCAATAGATACAAGCTTGTCTCCAAACAGTGGTTGAATATAATCTCTGATTCCCTGATGAAGACAGCTTCTATTTAAAAATTTGGAACCAGGTTATAAAATAAAATGTTGAATGAGCCACAAGATGGGGAAAAATTATTCCAATAGATTTCTGGCCCTGTGGGTCCTCATTAAAATCCATAGTCTTGCTATTTCAAGGCAATTCTATCCCCACTGATATTAGTCAACAAGCGGAACACTCGTTATACGAATATGAATTAGATGATGAGACTTTATAAAAAGCCCAATTTGAGCAACATAAAATGCTTCAGAACTTTCCCACCATCCTTGCTCTGGCTGTCCCAAGCACTCCTTCTCCTCTTTTAATGGACACAAAACCAAAGGTCCCCTCAATTCAAGGATAAGATGAATCTGATGATGATTCTTCTGATGCTCTCTTTGATACTAAAGCCAAAAATACTTTTTTTTATGACAATGATAAGCCCCTAATATGCACTCATATTTATGAAAACAGACAATCCACTCATTCTCCTTCATGATGAAGGCTTTCTGATTTACTGGCTTTGCAATCTTGAGTCTCTGAGGCCGATGATATTTTTACCTTTCCTGTGTTAAGAAATGTTAATGCTCAAGGGCAGCTAATACCTCAATACGAAGACATTGATTTTTCTCACATGCAACAAATGAAAAAGGCTATAACTATGTGCCGCCCTCATTCTCCTTTTACTAAAGAACTTCTAAATACTGTGACATTGTCTATTGAAAATTTTATTCCTTTTGATTGGCAAATTTTGATAAAAGCTCTTCTTATATCAGGAAAATATCTTCAATACATAATATGGCTTCGTGATGTGGCCCAAGATCATGCCAATTATAATGCTTGAGCTGGCACTCCACAAAACCAAATTACTTTTAAAATGTTAACTGTTATGTGGCAATTTGATTCCATGGAAGCTCAGATACAATGTCCTCCTTTGTTACATGAGCAATTGAAAAAAGCAGCCCTTGAAGCTTGGATTGAATTACTCCTTGAGAAGAACCTAAGATAGCTGCACAAAGATATTACAAGGCCCTAAGGAAGCCTATGCTAATTTTTTAGCTAGACTCGGAATTACTATCTCCCATAATGTTGTCAGAGACGAGTTAGTTAAGTACAGTTAGATCTTACTCCTTGGAAGAAAAGTTATGACCAACCTAGATAGCATATTTAAAAGCAGAGACATTACTTTTCTGAGTAAGGTCCTTCCAGTCAAGCCTATGGTTTTTCCAGTGGTCATTTATGGATGTGAGAGTTGGACTGTGAAGAAAGCCAAGTGTTGAAGAATTGATGATTTTAAACTGTGATGTTGGAGAAGACTCTTGAGAGTCCCTTGGACTGCAAAGAGATCCAACCAGTCCATTCTGAAGGAGATCAGCCCTGGGATTTCTTTGGAAGGAATGATGCTAAAGCTGAAACTCCAGTACTTTGGCCACTTCATGCGAAGAGTTGACTCATTGGAAAAGACTCTGATGCTGGGAGGGATTGGGGGCAGGAGGAGAAGGGGACAACAGATGATGAGATGGCTGGATGGCATCACTGACTCGATGGACGTGAGTCTGAGTGAACTCCGGGAGTTGGTGATGGACAGGGAGGCCTGGCGTGCTGCGATTCATGGGGTTGCAAAGAGTCAGACACGACTGAGCAACTGAACTGAACTGAAAGTTTAGTTACAAACTATTAAATCACCCATAAGAATAAACACATAGCTCTGAATAAATATAGCACCAAGGGATAGAACTCATTAAAAAAAACTCTAAATATTTACTAGGCAATTTTCTTTAACTTATCCACAAGTATAATTTTAATATCATCTAAAAAAATGATCCAAGAAAAAATTAATTTGGAAAAAGTAAAGATCACCCCCTTTTTATGAGAAATCTCAATATGTATTCTGGTAGATTAAAAGTTAACTAAAAAAGGAAGCCAGCACCACTCCAGTTCAGTTCAGTTCAGTTCAGTCACTCAATCGTGTCCGACTCTTTGCCACCCCATGAATCGCAGCATGCCAGGCCTCCCTGTCCATCACCAACTCCCAGAGTTCACTCAAACTCACGTCCATTGAGTAGGTGATATCATCCAGCCATCTCATCCTCTGTCATCCTCTTTTCCTCCTGTCCCCAATCCCTCTGAGCATCAGACTCTTTTCACTCCTGAAAATGCAAATACTAATATTTCCCTGGAGTGTGCATGTTCAGTTATGTGGGACCCCATGGACTATACACCTGCCAGGGTTCTCTGTCTATGAAATTTCCCAGGCAGGAATACTGAATAGGCTGTTGTTTCCTACTCCTACTGGAGTGGGATCTTCCTGACCCATGGATCAGCCCAGGTCTCATGCATCTCCTGCACTGGCAGGTGGATTCCTTATCACTGAGCCCCCTGAGAAGCCATCTCCTGGATTGAGGAACGAGCAATAATAATAGATTATACAGCAAAGCATTAGTTGAAAGTGTTTCATGAAAACATTTTTAAAATGTACCTTTAAAAGAAAATATATTTATAATTCCATCTTCAATAAATTTATAAAACAAATAGATTTCATAGAAAAATGACATTTTATAAACTGTATACATTCTGTGCAGATAAATTTTTCTGTGATTTTCAGACAAGACAAAAAATGTCTTATCTAAATGAGGTAAATGTCTTTGCTGTCTGTTGGAGGAATGCATGTATTTCTAGTTTACTCTTAAGAACTATCATCTTTTGTAATTTTGCATTAATTGAGTGCATTGTTTGAAATTTCCTGTAGGACACATTTTGAACCTTGTCTTCTGTTTCTCATAGGTTTTGGAAACCAAGCCCAAATTATCAGTAGTAGATATGACTTTCTATCCAGATACTTACTTTCTCCTTTTTTTGCGTGTGTCTTTTTGCTATGACTGCAAGGTAATCACTACATAACAGTTTAAAACAATGTTATTGAAAAGAATTTTTATTTTTCTATAGTTCATGAGCAAGACTCCATATTGCTTCCCTCTCATGGATAGAGGAGCCTGAAGAGCTACAGTTCATGGGGTTGCAAAAGATTTGGACACAGCTTAATGACTAAGCAACAATATAGTTAAAAAAAAAAAACTAGCAAATATAATTATCAATAAATATAAAAAACAAAATAAAATCAGAAAAAAAATGTTGGCAGCTTATGTAAAAGGCCAAAAATTTAAATTTTTATTGAATTAACTACTATAGAAAGTTTTTGTTTGCTCCTTGGAATCTGGGACTAGATGGATATATTCTTTTTTTTTTTTCTCTCTTTTTAATTAGCTATGCAGAAAAAGATAAATTTAGCATTAAGGAAATAACACTATATGTATTTGCAGCAATAAAACATGTGGGAATATAGCTAGTTTTGCTAGTTCATTTTAGTAGTAAAAGATGCTTTTTATTTATTCAATATAAAATAATTTATTGATTGTGTGTACCCCTATAGCTAGTACTCCATAGGTAGCCATATGTATGTAGAACTCCATCACTAGTGCTTAGATTGATCTCTCCCCAAAGAACATCTATAAAATTTGGGGGAAAAAAAACATAAAACAATTTTTGAAAACTTCAAATACACTTCAAGAGCAGTCAGAACTTAAGGGGCAAATATCTTGTCAATAAACGTAGTATATTCATCCAAGGCAAACTTCTCTGAATCTCTTTGTCCTCAGAGTATTTGCTGGTTCACATCTAGGAACAAAGAGATGTAACAGGGAAAAAAAACAATCACCTTAATATTCTCTACACTTTCAGTGGACTTGGGGTGAAAAAACTGGAGTTTGAATTTTTGAAGGCAGCAAAAATTCCAGAAAGAAGAATCCTGGGGGGAAAAAAGGCCACTGAGAAATGAACCCAACATTCTTCAGTAAATTTTTTGCTGAGGCAAATGATACGTTACACATAAAGGGACCAGCCTTTGAGAAAACAAGCAGAATGCACTTGCTATTCAGATATAACATAAGCATATATTTCAGCATACAGTACTGAGAAGACAACCATTTGATTTCAAGCTTTTCAAGTAGCAGGGGCTGCAGTAATTACTTCAGGCTTTAATTTGAGATGTCTCAGGTAATGAAAGGTGCTGCATAAGTAAAGAAAATTTAGTAATAGCCCCAAAGCAATCTCATATTGTTTTAACTCCCTGATAATGGAATTAAATCTTTTCTAAAGGAAAGTGACTTTATCCAAAGCACTTTTAAAATTTATTATACACAAAGTCTTACATATATTAAAAATAAATTACTAAACATCAGAACATTATACCAACTGTTGGAATCATAAAATATTACAATAGAAACAAATCTATTGTAAGTAATCCAGATTTTTGACAAAAATTAAAACTACTGTGGCTAAAATTTTAAGAAATATACCTTTAAAAAATAATGAATTTTAAGGTAAATTTTTTTTTTATATAAATAAGCAAGAAAAATAGAAAAAGAAAAGAAAACTGTTTAATACCAAAATTGCAGTATAAAAGAAAGGCAAAACAACATATGGGGAAATTAGAAAACATGAGATGGAATTAAATCTACTATTATCAATAAATCTATTAAATATGATTTGATTATTTTTTAAAAGGAAGAAACTGTCAGATTGAATAAAAAAGCAAGGTTCAAACATATGCTATTTAAAACGGATATACTTTAAGACACTTTAAATGTATAGATAAACCTAAGGTGAGGTGAAGTCACTCTGTCGTGTCCGACTCTTTGCGACCCCGTGGACTGTAACCTACTAGGCTTCTCTGTCCATGGGATTCTCCAGGCAAGAATAATGGAGTGGATTGCCATTTCCTTCTCCAGGGGATCTTCCCAACCCAGGGGTCAAACCCAGGTCTCCCGCATTGGAGGCAGACGCTTTAACCTCTGAGCCACCATAGATAAACCTAAGAAGATGGAAAAAGATATTTTAAGAATAATACAAGGAAATATGAAGTGGTATGTTCAAATCAAGAAGGAGATTTTAAAGAGACATTTCCTCAAGGCTAGAACACTATTAACTTTTTATAATAAAGAATTTCAATTCATCAAGAAGATGTAAAAGTTCTAAGCGTATACACGTTTTATAACAAAGCTTCAATTAGACAGAACTATGGAAAGAAATATTTAGAAATTATATTTAGAAATTTTAGCACTCTTCTCTCTGCAACTGATAGAGGAATTAGACAGAAACTTGGTAAGGATTTAGAAGACTTAACCAATACTTTGAATCGGTTAATTTAATTGGCATTTATAAAATAGTTTAACAACAATAGAATGAAAAACAGAATTGAACAAAGAACGAAAGACTTGGATACTGCATGGATGTTAGGATGACTATGAGCATATAAAGATAAATGAAATACCTTTAATCTTCAGGAATATGCAAATAAAAAGTACTACATGCTCACCAGAATTGTTAAATTTGACAATGTTGCAAGCAAGTATTTGAGAAGTTGTAAAGGAGATCAGCCCTGGGATTTCTTTGGAAGGAATGATGCTAAAGCTGAAAGTCCAGTACTTTGGCCACCTCATGTGAAGAGTTGACTCATTGGAAAAGACTCTGATGCTGAGAGAGATTGGGGGCAGGAGGAGAAGGGGACGACAGAGGATCAGATGGCTGGATGGCATCACTGACTCGATGAACGTGAGTCTAAGTGAACTTCGGGAGTTGGTGATGGACAGGGAGGCCTGGCGTGCTGCGATTCATGGGGTCGCAAAGAGTCGGACACGACTGAGTGACTGAACTGAACTGAACTGAACTGAGAGGTTTTGGAAGTAAAGGCACAATCATTTTGGAATTGCGGGCTTTTTTGTAAAAATAAAATGCACCTGTGATACAACCAAAGACAACAGCAAAAGAAACACAGGTGTATAGAACAATCTTTTGGACTGTGTGGGAGAAGGAGAGGGTGGGATGATTTGGGAGAATGGCATTGGAACAATGTATAATATCGTATATGAAACAAATCGCCAGTCCAGGTTCAATGCATGATACAGGATGCTTGGGGCTGGTGCAGTGGGCTGACCCAGAGGGATGGTACATAATAAAATGCACCTGTGATACAACCAAAGACAACAGCAAAAGAAACACAGGTGTATAGAACAATCTTTTGGACTGTGTGGAAGAAGGAGAGGGTGGGATGATTTGGGAGAATGGCATTGGAACATGTATAATATCGTATATGAAACAAATCACCAGTCCAGGTTCAATGCATGATACAGGATGCTTGGGGCTGGTGCAGTGGGCTGACCCAGAGGGATGGTACGTGGAGGGAGGTGTGATGAAGGTTCAGGTTGGGGTACACATGCACACCTGTGGCAGATTCATGTTGATGTATGGCAAACCCAATACAATATTGTAATTAGCCTTCAATTAAAATAAATACATTTATATTAAAAAATTAAACATACACCTGTAATATAACCAAAGACAATGAACAAAACAAAGCAAAATAATTCATGGCCAAAAATACTAGTTCAAAAATATTCATAGAAGCTTTGTTCGTAGCAGCACCAAACTGGAAACCATCCACGTGTCTATCTATTTCAAGTCTACCTATTCTTTCCCCACGTTATGTTTGTTTGTGCAGTTGTCTCCACACACCTGAGTACTTACTAAAAATTAACACAAAATGGACATCCATGTTTTCACTTGGCATTTATAATGATATTAGATTTTAAATTCCCTCCTTTTTTTTTATGTTTATTGGAGATTAGCAGATTAAAAAAGTCATGATATTTTCAGGTGCACAGCAAAGTGACTCAGGTATTTGTATACATGTATCCATTCTCCATGGAACTCCAGGCTTCCACAGAACTGAGCCACCTTTTTTAAAGACAGTGATGTAATTGGCAGACATTTGGCTTTGCTGACAGCTATTGGGATCTTAATTGACATATTGATTGTAAAGGGAAATGAGCGAAATTTCTGAGTAATGAAAAGTTATATATCTTATGTATATCATATGTATATCATATGGTGGCATTCTGAATTCATTAAAATATTTGGCATATTAAATGTATTGCCAGTACATATCTATTATTTTTTACAAATGTTCATATTTTTTAAAAATTAATAAAACATTGTTTTGTTTGCCACGTTTTTCATTTCTAGCAACACTCTAATTTTTTACTTCTAAATTTATCTTTCCTAAATTACTGTAATACTTGCCATAAATTTTTATTGCACAAAAATTAACTTGATAGTTTATACTTGTGGAGGAATAATTACTTTCATTTAATAAAATGATACCATTTGTAGTTTTATTTGACTGTGTATCATTGTAGATGCTTTTGTTTGAAAATATGGTAAGAAATCAGCTGAATCAACATAAACATTAAAGAAAACACATTATTTCTTTAAAAAGAAACTGACTTAAGCATGTATAAGAGTTGCTAAGTCCAGCAACACAATGGTTGTTTCCTCAATTCCTTTGTCTTCCCCATCCTACACCTACTATCTCATCAGAAATTTACTCACTTTTGAGAGTCATCCAGAGACACAAAGTTAACAAAAGGAAAGAGGTATTATTTTATGTTAATCTTTTTATAAATAGAAGAGACTAATCAAACCAACCAACAAACAAAAACATTTCTCCAAAGTTAATAAATAAACTTGGAAATTTATATAATCATCTTAACGAACAGAATAATATTGAGAAGCCATGTATATATCATTCATTGACAAGAGAATGGAATTAAAATAATTGTATTTATTAAATTATATTTATGAAGATTTTACCTTCAGATTTGAGATAGCATCAATGCCATTGAAGCCTGTGGTTAGGGTAACACCCTATCTAAATTCAAGGAATAACTAAGAAAGGGGAAGATATAGATTAACAGAAGAATGGGAATCCAAAAGAGCTAGTTGAAAACTTTATTAAAAAGTACATGATAGTGTTTTATTTTTCTTGTAGAACATTACTTTTAATTTTGAGCATGTCTATAGGCATGCATGCATTCATGTGCTTATGGAATGTTGAGTCCTTTATAGGAAAAGGATTGAAGTGCCTTTGAGTCATCATGTACCCCAAATTCCTAACACAGTGTTGGCATACAAAAGGTACTCAATAAGTAGTTGGTGAAAGCATAAATGACATGATGATTCACATGTTGACAAACAAGAGCCCTTCAAGAAAACAAAGATTCTTGTGTTTAGGTGAGCAACCAAGTCCTCTTAATCTCTACAAATAATGAACACATTTTTAAATGATGCGGTACATATACACAATGGAGTATTACTCAGCCATTAAAAATAATACATTTGAATCAGTTCTAATGAGGTGGATGAAACTGGAGCTGATTATACAGAGTGAAGTAAGCCAGAAAAAAAAAAAAAAAAACACCAGTACAGTATACTAACGCATATATATGGAATTTAGAAAGATGGTAACAATAACCCTGTATGCGAGACAGCAAAAGAGACACAGATGTATAGAACAGTCTTTTGGACTCTGTGGGAGAGGGAGAGGGTGGGATGATTTGGGAGAATGGCATTGAAACGTATAAAATCATATAAGAAACAAATCACCAGTCCAGGTTCAATGCAGGATACAGGATGCGTGGGACTGGTGCACTGGGATGACCCAGAGGGATGGTATGTGGAGGGAGGTGGGAGGGGGGTTCAGGATTGGGAACATGTGTACACCCATGGCGGATTCATGTTGATGTATGGCAAAACCAATACAATATTGTAAAGTAAATAAATAAATAAATGCAAGAACAACCTTCGTTGACAAGCATTTGACAAGAGGAAAATTTAGATAAATGTATTGATGGCACAGTGTGATAAAACACTCCTTAGTTTAATAGATTAAAAAAAAAAACACAAAACACTTGATCTTTTCAGACAGAAAGAGATCAGTGGTTGCTAAGAGCTGGTATGTTTGGAGGGGTGGACAATGAGAAGTGACAGCCTGCAGATGGGCATGTGGCTTCTTTTGGGGACCATGGAAATGTTATTAAAACTGACTGTGGTGATAGTTGCTCACCTGTGTGATTATCTTGAAAATACTGAATTGTACACTTTAATTGGATAAATTTTACAGTATATGATTTATATCTCAATTAAGTTGTTTAAAAAGTGAACCACAAAGTTAATAAAAATATATAAAAATGAAAAAATAAAAAAAAATAAAATGATGCAATAAATGGTTGGGTGTATCTTTCTGGTGGAATTAAGCTCTTTCAAGGTTTGGACCACATTTATGTTTTTATTTTTTGCATCTATGACCCCAAAACTCACATAGGGCCTTGTTGGCACTTACTAAAAATTCTTTAAATATTCTGGATAAAATATGTTTATCATTTTTTGTTGCAAATATATTCTTGCACACTGTGGCTTTATATTTGACCTTCTTAGTAATGTTTTCGTTGAACATGCATGCATACTCTGTCTCTCAGTCATGTCCAACTCTGTGACCCCACAGAATGTAGCTCACCAGGCTCCTCTGTCCATGGGATTATCCTGGCAAGCATATAAAAGTGGGTTACCATTTTCTTCCTCTAGGAAATCTTCCCTACCCAGGGATAAAACCTGTGTCTTTTGCATCACCTGCATTGGCAGGTGGATTCTTTACCACTGAGCCACCTGGGAAGACCCTTTTGTTGAAAAGGATCACTTAATTTTATATAGTATGATCTATTAACAATTTCCTTTATGCTCTGATTTTTTGTCATGTTGAATATATATATATAAAACCACAGATTCAGGAAGATATTCCCGTATATTATTGTTATACTTCTCATATTTAAGTCTTCAATTCCCTGAAATTGATTCCTGTATTTGCTGTGAACTGTGAGTCATTTCATTGGTTTTTGCATGGATAATTAATTGATATAGCATCATGTTTTCCATTTTTGACATCAAGAGATAATGAGTGATACATTGGTAGATAGATAGATGATAGGTAAATAGATAAATAGATAATGTGTGTGTGTAATGTCTGTCTGGTTTTGGTGTCCCAGTAAGCCTGTCTTAATAGAGTAAGTTAAGAAATATTTCTTCATCTATTTACTGGAAGAGTTTTTGAAGGACTGCTGTAATTTTTCTTTAAATACTTGGTAGAATTTACCAGTAAAGTCACCTAATGTTAGACTTTTACTTGTGGAATTTAAAATATATATTAATTCAATCTTTTTTATTTGTTTTAGATTCATTCAGACTTACTATGTCCTCTTGATGGGGAAGAAAATGACAATCCACTCCAGTATTCTTGCCTAGAAAATTCCATGGACAGAGGAGCCTGTTGGGCTATGGTCCATGAGGTCACAAAGAATCAGACACGACTGAGTGACTAACATACACACATGTTCTCTTGAACTGAGTCTTGGTAACTTATGACAATAGAAATCTGTCCTTTTCTTCTAAAAAGGCTACCTAATTTATTGGCATACAATTGTGCATAGTCTATCCTTATAGTCCTTCTTTTCATCTGCAATTTCAGAAGTCATTCCACTGATTTTATTCCTTATTTTTGACACATGTGCGTGCACATGGGTATTATGTTCGTCTCAGTCTATTGACAGTGATGCTATCAGCAATAAATGCCCAAGGAAGCCACTTGGACCCATCCCATCTGTGGTCCCCCTCAACAGACATCTCCCGAATGAGAGCCCTTTCTGTGTCCAGATCAGCTTTTGTGGTTTATATTATGATTTCATGATGTACCTCAGCAACATCCATTAGGGAACTTTGAAAAAAACAAGGCTTACTCTTCGCAAATTCTGGAGGATTAGCCCAAAGTACACATAGGGAAATTTCCAGGTCGAGAGAGGGAAGGAGAGTGGACTAGGGACTACCTTCATTAGTGTAGGGCCAGGTGCCTAGGAATTTAAAATAAGAGAGTGAGAATTAGAGCAAAGGAAGGGAAAATTTGGTCACTCAGGTGGTCACTAGATAAACTTATCCAGGGCATCCTAAAAGGGGTAGGGAAGTCTGGTTTCTTATCTGATTGTCTTAATAGTAACTGTGTCTTGCAACTGGCAATACTTTTGTTTAGAATGGACATCTTTGAAATGCTTGTCTTGGCAATCTGAAGCTTAATTTTAGGCACTTAGATTTGAATGAATCAACTGTTTTTTTTTTGTTGTTGTTGTTGTTGTTGTTGATTTTTCTTTATCAGTGTAGATAAGGGTTTGTTAGTTTCATCAATCTTTGAAGAACCAACTTTTTCTTTTCTTTTGAGTATAATTGTTTTACAATGGTGTGTTAGTTTTTCTCTGTACAACAAAGTGAATCAGCTTTATGTATACATACATCCCCTACCTCTTGAGCCTCCCTCCCACCCCACCCCACTAGGTCACCACAAAGCACCAAGCTGAGTTCCCTGTGTTATACAGTGGCTTCCCACTACCACTGATATCTATTATCATTTTACACATAGTAGTGTATATATGTCATTGCTACTCTTTCAATTCATCCAACCCTCCTCTTTCCCCTCTGTGTCCACAAGTCCATTCTCTACATCTGTATCTCTGTTCCTGCTGTACAAATAAGTTCATCAGTACCATTTTCCAGATTATATATATATATATATATGCATTGATATATGATTTTTTTTTCTCTTTCTGAGTTACTTTACTTGATATGACAGACTATGGGTTCATCCACATCACTACAAATGACACAATTTCATTGCTTTCATGACTGAGTAATATTCCATTGTTTATAAGTACTATGTGTTCTTTATCCATTCACCTCTTGATAAACATTTAGGTTGTTTCCATATCCTGACAATTGTAAATAGTTCTGTAACAAACATTGGAGTACATGTATCTTTTTGATTTATGGTTTTATCAGGGTATACGCCCAGTATTGGGATTTCTGAATCATACAGTAGTTCTATTTTTAGCCTTTTGAGGAACCTCCATAAGGTTATCCACAGAGTCTGTATCAATTACATTCCCACCACCAGTGCAAAAAGGCTCTCTTTTCCCCATACCCTCTGTAGCATTTTCAAAGAACCAACTTTTGATTTTCTATTAACTAGTTCTTTGAGGAGGGTGGGGTTCAAAATTGTATTTCCTGATTTTTATTCCAACTCCACCTTCTCAAAGGGAAGCAAGATTTTTGTCTTTATATTTGCCTTTATAGTAAGTGTTATGGCATCAGTCTATGATGAGTATTTCTTATGTGCAAGACTCATTTCATTGCAATAAAGGCACTTTGGGATGATGGAGATTCTCACCTCTTCTTACCTTTCTTTGTCTGCTTCTAGGACCCCAGTTGCTGCAAGATGCATTAAAAGTATGGTTTTCTGTAAGTGTGGAGGTTTCTGTTTTTCTTTGCCCTCAGTTCAGTTCAGTCGCTCAGTTGTGTCCGACTATTTGCGACCCCATGAATCATAGCACGCCAGGCCTCCTTATCCATCACCAGCACCTGGAGTTCATTCAGACTCACGTCCATCGAGTCAGTGATGCCATCCAGCCATCACATCCATTGTCGTCCCCTTCTCCTCCTGCCCCCAATCCCTCCCAGCATCAGAGTATTTTCCAATGAGTCAAATCTTCTCATGAGGTGGCCAAAGTACTGGAGTTTCAGCTTTAGCATCATTCCTTCCAAAGAAATCCCAGGGCTGATCTCCTTCAGAATGGACTGGTTGGATCTCCTTGCAGTCCAAGGGACTCTCAAGAGTCTAGTTCCTCTGCCTTTTCTAAAGCCAGCTTGAACATCAGGGAGTTCACGGTTCACGTATTGCTGAAGCCTGGCTTGGAGGATTTTGAGCATTACTTTACTAGCATGTGAGATGAGTGCAATTGTGTGGTAGTTTGAGCATTCTTTTGCATTGCCTTTCTTTGGGATTGGAATGAAAACTGACCTTTTCCAGTCCTGTGGCCACTGCCGAGTTTTCCAAATTTGCTGGCAGATTGAGTGCAGCACTTTCACAGCATCATCTTTCAGGATTTGAAACAGTTCAACTGGAATTCCTTCACCTCCACTAGCTTTGTTCATAGTGATGTTTTCTAAGGCCCACTTGACTTCACATTCCAGGATGTGGGCGTGAGGGGTATCCCTTCACAGCTGCTCTAGCAAAGCACAGATGCTGCTCCTTACCTTGCATGAGGGGTATCTCTTCTTTGCCCTAGGACTGCTGAATTCACAAGATATACATTTTGCTATCATTCATCCCATGTTCCACCCCATTTCTCTGCTCATATTCAGCTAACTGCCTGCCCTAACATTCTCCTTCAAGGAGTTTGTGCCCTTAAAATTTTGATACTCTATATTCTGTGGATACTTTAACCTAAACAAGGGTATTGCCCCTGGAGGTTCCAGATCCCCTTGATATCTGTTTGAGATAAGGGTCTCAGGATTGTTTACAGTCGTGGGTCTGAAGATTGGGAGGAGTATGCAGCCTTGACGAATGGATATAAATGAGATGAACTGAAATCCTTGTTGGAACACCATTTGAAGTTGGAGTTGTTGCATTCTAGATGATAGAAATTTAAATAGGCATTTAAAAATACGAAGACCTAGACTTAACACCTACCCACCACCACCTAGTCCAGCCTACCTTGGCCGGTCTGGGTATAGCAACCCTGATAAATGGCAACCATGAGGGCCCCAGGATCCTCTGACCTGTGTCCTATCCTGGCATCCACAGTACCCAGGATGAGTGATATTCTTCGAATCTCCTCTATAGATTTTATGACCAATGATTAATCCCTGTGTTCTAGGGAACATTATCTTGTAATGGACATATTTATAGTTCCAGGACTTATTAGGTCTCATTTCCATTTCTCTAAAAATATGGTGAGTATCTGAAAAGAGGCTCTGGTCACTATGAAATTTTTGTGTGGAGCTGTGTCAAAACTCTCTATTATCTAAAAAAATTCAATTTACTTTAGATTACTATCTATTCAAGAATTTTATGTTTCCACAAAGTTGAACCTGATAGCACTTAATCGACTGGTAAATAAAGCAAACCAAGGACAAAGATCATATGGTTTGAGACCCTAGATATCTGTGAGAGTGGCTGGAAACTTTTCCTGACATGATGTCATGCACATATATAACAATGAGCTGTGCAAGATATAGTGGTAAGGTTTGAAAATGCCTGACAAATTCCTTTCCACCATTTCCAGCAGAGTAAGACAAGAAAGTATGAGTGAGACAGGGTTGCAGAAATGAGACGAGGATAGTCAGATAAAGGTGGACCAATAATAAGTCTGTAAGCATAGCCACAGGGGAGGTGGTGGTATGCCTTAAACCGTGCCTAGAGATGGTAAGTAGAAGTTGCCTTGAAGAGAACAAACAGACCAAATATCTAACTAGTCTGTTCCATGACCCACTTACCCTCATATGGGAGTCTTCTAGGGGTAAGTCTCTAGTGTTTTTTATGTGTAAATATGTTCAAAAAATGAACAAAGAAAGCAAGAGAGAGAAAGAGAGAGTAGTAGCAGGAAGTCAGGCAACACCTCTCAAGTACAAGCAGGGATGAGAGGCTAAAACTTACTGGAATTCTCCTGGTTGGCTCACCAATGATATTACTTGAGAGTAGGTTCTTGTCTCATTGCAGAAAGTATTCAGAAATGAAACACAGAGGACAAGAGAAAAAAGTATTTGACAGTATTTTCTCAGGAGGGAGATTTGACAAGCTCAGGTGAGCAGTTGCCCTGAGTTTCTCTTGGTAAGCTGGTTATGTGGAGTGTGAAAATGATTGGCAGAATAGTCATTGAGGAAGGAGGGGTTTGAGGTCATATGTCCTGGTTTTCATCCTAGATTCAGCTTCCTGAAAGGAGAAGGGATATTTACACTTTATTGGAAGTGTCATTGCATTGGTGCATGGTGGGTACTTCTGTTTTGCAAGGCTAATTTTACTGTAATGAGGGCATAATGAGAAAGATGTTACATTTGAACACTGGAGAATCCTGCTTTTTCTTGCTTTTTTGTTTGTTTTGTTTTTGATCTGCCTCAGGACCCCTATTGCTACAAGATACATGGTATGCATTATTTCCTGTCACCATAGAGGTTTATGCTCTTTAATATCTGACCAAGGACTCTTGTTATTCACAAAATGTGTATTTTCCTGCTACCTGATCTGTGTCCTCTTCTTTGTTCATATCTAGCTATCACCCTGTTCTAACAATATGATCATCTCGTTAGAGGTAAGCATTCACACATACTCCACCATCATAAGCACTACCACAATAAAATATTAAAACTATATATATTCATGAAAAAACAATTATAACAATTAATTTATAGAAGATAAGTTATTGAATCTCATGAAGGATTTCTAAATCATCCTCTGGGTTTCCCTGGTGGGCTCATTGGTAAAGAATCCACCTTCAAATGCAAGAGGCATGTACAATATCTGGGTTGGAAAGATACACTGGAGAAGAAAATGACAACATACAAAAAAAAAAAAAGAGAGCATAGTTGGAGAGAAAAAAAGAATAACTATTTATTTGTAGGTGACATGATAATGTATGTAGAAATACTTTCAAAAATCTGCAAGAGTAACCTTTAGTGAGTAAAATAAATAATTACTACAGGCAGGAAACAAGATCAATATATAAAATTTCATTGTATTTCTATATATTATCAGCAAAGTAGCCACAGTCTCCACTCCTGGTGATGCCCTTCTGTCAATTCCTTTAAGTTTCACCTTTGCAAGCTTACCACCACCACTGCCTCCACACCTGAACCCAAAGACGGGTTTCATGGAAGCTTCCTAGAGGGTCAAATTATCCTTCTGTAAAATCAGCAAAAATTTGGGGGGAAAATGCTATTAAAACACCATATAGAACACCAAAATTATTAGACTGTATTTATCAAAAAATATGCTAAACCTCTAAAAAGAAATCAGAAGACATTGCTTAGAGCAATTTAAAACTTATGATGCTATTTTGTGAATTGAAATTCTTGTATTGCTATGTCAGTTTTCCACAGATTGACCTGTAGATTCAATATGATCTTAATGCTAATCAAAATTAAAAAAAAATCTTTTGTAGAAACTGGCTATTTGTTTTTAAATATGTGTTTCTATATATATGAAATGACATTATTTTTTTAATTGATAAAAATGTTGGAAGAATTGTATTGTTTAATTTCAAAGTTTAATCTAAAATGAAAATAGTCATTGTGAACTCCTCTGGTGAATCAGTGGTTAAGAATCCACCTTGCAATGCAAGGGATGTGGGTTTGATCCCTGATAGAGGAAACAGTCAAGGCTATGATCTTCCCAATGGTCACGTTTGGTTTTGAGAGCTGGGCCATAAAGAAGGCAGAGCATCAAAGAATTGATGCCTTTGAACTGTGGTGCTGGAAAAGACTCCTGAAAGTCCCTTGGACAGCAAGGACATCAAACCAATTAATCTTAAGGGAACTAACCCCTGAATATTCATTGGAGGGACTGATGCTGAAGCTAAAGCTCCAGTATTTTGGTCACCTGATTGATGAAAGTGAAAGAGGAGAGCGAAAAAGTTGGCTTAAAGCTCAACATTCAAAAAACGAAGATCATGGCATCTGGTCCCATCTCTTCATGGGAAATAGATGGGGAAACAGTGGAAACAGTGTCAGACTTTATTTT
>SJYT01059864.1:63531-95034 GCA_006410635.1 Cephalophus harveyi
CTAAAGCTGAAACTCCAGTACTTTGGCCACCTCATGCGAAGAGTTGACTCATTGGAAAAGATTCTGATGCTGGGGGGTATTTGGGGCAGGAGGAGAAGGGGATGACCGAGAATGAGATGGCTGGATGGCATCACGGACTCAATGGACGTGAGTCTGAGTGAACTCCGGGAGATGGTGATGGACAGGGAGGCCTGGCGTGCTGCGATTCATGGGGTTGCAAAGAGTCAGACACGACTGAGCGACTGAACTGAACTGAACTGATGTGAACAGTTGACTCACTGGAAATGTCCCTGATGCTATGAAAGATTGAGAACAGAAGGAAAAGAGGTCATCAAAGGATGAGATGGCTGGATGGCATCATCGATGCCATGGACATGAATTCAGGCAAACTTTGGAAGATGGTAAGGGACAGGGAGGTTTGGGGTGCTGCAGCCCATGGTGTCACAAAGATTCAGACATGACTGGGCAACTGAACAACAACAAAGAGGAACTAAGATCCTACATGCTGAGGAACAACTAAGCCCATACACCACAAATCCTGGACCCGCATGCCCTAACTAGTGAGTGTGTCTACTGTAATAAAAGATCTCTCATAGCACAATGAAGATCCTGTGTGCTTCAGTGAAGGCCTGATACATCCAAATAAATAATCAATAAAATAAAATGCAATTGTCAGCACATTAAATAGATCTTCTAAAGCAATAGGACTGTTTATTAAAATGTACTTTACTACTGCCTTGTCAATAAATATAATTCCCTTTGATTGTAAGTATGTTTTTTTGGACAATAGAATAGGGAAAACGAGATCTTTTTCAGAAAATTAGAGATACCAAAGGATTATTTCATATAAAGATGGGCATAATTAAGGACAGAAAAGGTATGAATTTGATAGAAGCAGACAATATTAAGAACAGAGGCAAGAATACACAGAGGAACTATACAAAAATGATCTTAATGACCCAGATAACCATGGTGTTGTGATCACTCACCTAGACTTCCTGGAGTACAAAGTCAAATAGGCCTTAGGAAGCATCACTACCAACACAGATAATGGAGGTGATGGAATTCCACTTTAACAACTAATGCTGTTAAAGTGCTGCACTCAATATGCCAGCAAAGTTGGAAAGCTCAGCAGTGGCCCCAGAACTGGAAAAGGTCAGGTTTCATTCCAATTCCAAAGAAAGGCAATGCCAAAGAATGTTCAAACTACCTCAAACTGCATTCATCTCACATGTAAGAAAACTAATGCTGAAAATTCTCTAAGCATTGCTTCAACAGTATGTGAAATGGGAAATTCCAGATGTTCAAGCTGGATTTTGAAAAGGTAGAGGAATCGGAAATCAAATTGTCAACATCCATTTGATCGTATAAAAAGCAATAGAATTCCAGGAATTAAAAAAAATAAATTGCTTCTGCTTTATTGACTATGTAAAAGCCATTGATTGTGTGGATCACAACAAACTGTGGAAAATTCTGTAAGAGATGGGAATAACAGACCACTTACCTACCAACATCCATTTGATCGTATAAAAAGCAATAGAATTTCAGGAATTAAAAAAATAAATTGCTTCTGCTTTATTGACTATGTAAAAGCCATTGATTGTGTGGATCACAACAAACTGTGGAAAATTCGGTAAGAGATGGGAATAACAGACCACTTACCTACCTCCTGAGACATCTGTATGCAGGTCAAGAAGCAACAGTTAGAACTCAACATGGAACAATGGAATGATTCCAAATTGGAAAAGGAGTACATTGAGGCTGTATATTGTAACCCTGCTTATTTAATTTATATGCATATTGCATCATGAAAAAGGCCAGTCTGGATGAAGCACAAACTGAAATCAAGATTGCTGTGGAAAATATAAATAGTCTTAGACATGCAGATGACATCACCCTAATGGCAGAAAGCAGAAGGGAACTAAAGTGTCTTGATCAAAGTGAAAGAGGAGAGTGAAAAAGTTGGCTTAAAGCTCAACATTCAGAAAACTAAGATCATGGCATCCGGGCCCATCATTTCATGGCAAATAGATGGGGAAACAATGGAAACAGTGAGAGACTTTATTTTCTTGGACTCCAAAATCCTGCAGATGATGCCTGCAGCCATGATATTAAAAAAAAAAAAAAAAAAAAAAAAAAAAAAAACAACTTGCTCCTTGGAAGAAAAGTTATGACCAACCTAGACAGCATTTTAAAAAACAGAGACATTACTTTGCCAAGAAAGGTCTATCTCTTAAAAACTATGGCTTTTCCAGTAATCTTGTATGGATGTGAAAGTTGGACCATAAAGAAAGCTGAGCACCAAATAATTGATGCTTTTGAACTATGGTGTTGAAGAAGACTCTTGAGAGTCCCTTGGACTGCAAGGAGGTAAAACCAGTCAATCCTAAAGGAAATCAGTCCTAAATATTCATTTGACAGAACTGATGCTGAAGCTGAAGCTCCAATACTTTGGCCACCTGATGCAAAGAACTGACTCATTAGAAAAGATCTTCATGATGGGAATGATTGAAGGCAGAAGGAGAAGGGGCGACAGAAGATGGGATGATTGAATGGCATCACTGGCTCAGTGGACATGAGTTTGAGCAATCTTGGGAGTTGGTGATGGACAGAGAAGCCTGGTGTGCTGCAGTCCACGGGGTTGCAAAGAGTCAGATATGACTGAGCAACCGAAGTGAAGTGATGCTTTTTGTCATTGAATGAAGCTATTAGTCATTGGTAAAATTTAGTGTAGATATGTCAAGTCGTTTAGGAAGGATCACAGCTTTGAATGTGCAATTTTCAGACATGTCTTTTAAAACAAATTGGTAAAGACATAGCAAAACAACTCAGTTGCAAGTGATATTTTGGTCCTAAAATCTTAGATGATATTGTGTGTAAAAGTCACCTGTACAAGGAAACTGAGCACATAAATACCCTGCTTTGTCAGTCAGATGACATCTACACATTTGATGCTCAAACAAAGAATAATCACCTAAGATGTGTGTTTTTACTTGCAATTTTTTTTTTTTTTTGTAATGCATTACATAGGATAGAAGAGCCTAAGAGCATAGTTTGTGGAATCAGACTACTGGCATTGAAAAGCTGGTTCTAACGCAGGTTAAGTTTGTTTCTGTTTCTAATGTAAGTGGATCTCATATGTACCATAAAAATTATCTCAAAATAGACTGTAGACCTAAACATATCAATAAACTGCAAAACTACAAGACTTCTAGGACACAGCGTAAGAGAAAAACTTGATAACCTTGGGTACTGCTATGATTTTTTTTTTAATTTAAATATATTTATTTTAATTGCAGGCTAATTACTTTACAATATGGTATTGGTTTTGCCATACATCAACATGAATCCCCCATGGGTGTACACGTGTTCCCAATCCTGAACCCCCCTCTCACGTCCTTCCCCATAATATCCCTCTGGGTCATCCCAGCGCACCAGCCCTAAGCATCTTGTATCCTGCATCGAACCTAGACTGGCGATTCATTTCTTATATGATATTATATATGTTTCAATGCCATTCTCCCAAATCATCCCACCCTCTCCCTCTCCCACAGAGTCCAAAAGACTGTTCTATACATCTGTGTCTCTTTTGCTGTCTTGCATACAGGGTTATCATTGCAATGATTTTCTAGTTACAACACCAAAGCCATGATCCAAGTAAAAAATAATGGATAAGTTATATTGCATTACAGTTAACAACTTCTGTAAATGAAATGCAGTATCAAGAGAATGATAACACAAGCCCCATACTGGGAAAAAAATATTTGCAAAAAATGTAATACAAAATATTATCCACTATATACAAAGAACTCTTAAATGAGAGTTCAAGGAGAAACAGACAATCTTAAAATATGAGCCAAAAATCCTAACAGAAACCTCATCAAAGAAAATCTGTAAATGGAAAATGAGTTGAATATCTTACTATGTTCATTTTACAAATAAGGGAAAAGTGTCCTAGAAAGTTTAAGCGATTTACCTGTAGTTACATCCTAACTATATTGTAGCAAAACTGGATCCAAAATACAAGGTCTTTGCTTTCCCAGATATGCATGTCCAACATTAGACCAAAATGATCACTTCTGTCAAATGATGCAGCGACAAGGTTGTGCCCTATTAATTGCTAACCTTAAGGAACAACAGATTGAGATTGTATTGAGGAAATTAATTTCTATCATTTTTCATCATTCATAAGAACAAGGAGTCTGATTTCTCACTCCATGTTTAACTAATTATGGACACTTTAGCAAGATTATTCACCTCTTCAAACCTGCTTAGTTATTTGCAAAATGGAGAAAATGTATATTAAACATTTCTTGAAATGTTACCTGGTACTTAATACAACTGTATTATATCAATAATTTCAAAAAACTGCATATTTTGCTACTTTAAAATGATAATAATTATTATGTTTATAACCTTATATGACTGCATATTGTTACAAAAACTAATATTTTTCTTTCACCAGTGTGAGATTCAAAGAAAGGTAGCATCGTATTTTGTTGTTTATTTATTTGTTCATTCAACAAATATCTTTGTAACGTATGTTATTAGCCAGAGTCTGTCTAAGGTACTGATACTAGCAATAAGCAAATAAAAGTAGATGGCTTTATTCTTCTCTTTATAGACTTTGAATATCTTTGTCTTGCTTTGGACACTCATCTCTGTTTTTCCTAAATTCCATAATTCAGAGACAGAAAGAAATACTTGAAGGATCTAATAACCACTCCTATTATATATTATTCCGTCTAATGATAACACAGACAATGAGAGGAAGTGAAAGTTAAAGTGAAAGTCGCTCAGTTGTGTCCAGCTCTTTGCAACCCCATGGACTATACAGCCCTGAATTCTCCAGGCCAGAATACTGGAGTGGATAGCCTTTCCCTTCTCCAGGGGATCTTCCCAACCCAGGGCTCAAACTCAGGTCTCCTGCATTGCAGGCAGATTCTTTACCAGCTGAGCCACTAGGGAAGCCCAAGAATACTTTAGTGGGTAGCCAATTCCTTCTCCAGTGATCTTCCTGACCCAGGAATTTAACTGGGGTCATCGGCTTTGCAGGAAGATTATTTACCAACTGACCTATCAGGGAAGCTGGCTTTATGAATAACTACTGTTAATGTGAAGAAGGCTGAGTGCTGAAGAATTGATGCTTTTGAACTGTGGTGTTGGAGAAGACTCTTGAGAGTCCCTTGGACTGCAAGGACATCCAACCAGTCCATTCTGAAGGAGATCAACCCTGGGATTTTTTTGGAATGAATGATGCTAAAGCTGAAATTCCAGTACTTTGGCCACCTCATGTGAAGAGTTGACTCATTGGAAAAGACTCTGATGCTGGGAGGGATTGGGGGCAGGAGGAGAAGGGGACGACTGAGGATGAGATGGCTGGATGGCATCACGGACTCGATGGACGTGAGTCTGAGGGAACTCCGAGAGATGGTAATGAACAGGGAGGCCTGGCGTACTGTGATTCATGGGATCTCAAAGAGTCGGACACGACTGAGCGACTGAACTGAACTGAATAAAACTAGTAGATGCAATGGAATTCCGATAGAGCTAATCAAAACATAAATGATGATGCCACCAGGTGTTGCATTCAATATGTCAGTGAATCTGGAAGACCTAGAAGTGGCTACAAGGTGGGAAAAAGTCTATTTTCAACCCAGTTTCCAAGAAAGGTAGTACTAAAGAATGTTCTAACCATTGGACAATTACACTCATCTCCCATGCCAGTAAGGTCATGCTTAAAATCTTGCATGCTAAGCTTCAGCATTATGAGAATCAAGAACCTCCAGCTGTCTAATTTGGGTTTAGAAAAGACAGAAGAACCAGAGATCGAATTGCCAATATTCCTGGATCATAGAGAAAGCAAGGGAATGCCAGGAAAAAAAAAAAAAAAAATCTACCTCTGTTTCATCAGCTAAGCTAAATCTTTTGATTGTATGGATCATAAAAAAATGTGGAAAGTTCTTAAAGAGCTAAGAATACTAAACCATCTTACCTGGCTTCTGATAAACCTTTATGCAGATCAAGAAACAACAGTTAGAATCCTGTATAGAACAACTGAATGGCTCAGGGTTGAGACAGCAGTACCACAAGGCTGTCTGCCGTTACCCTGTTTGTTTAACCTATATGCTGAGCACATCATGAGAAATTCCAGGCTGGATGAGTTACAAGCTTGAATCAAAGTCAACAACCTCAGGTATTTGGATGATATCATTCTAATGGCAGATAATGAAGAGGAACTAAAGAGCCATAGATGACACTGAAGAAGGAGAATAAAAGAGCTGGCTTAAGGCTAAATGTTACAAAAACTAAAATGGCATCTGGCCCCATTACTTCATGGCAAATATAAGGTGAAAAGGTAGAAGCAGTGACAGATTTCCTCTACTTGGAATCTAAAATCTCTGTGGATGATGAGTGCAGCCATGAAGTCAGAAGATGATTGCTTCTTGACAGAAAAGCAATGACAAACCCAGACAGTGTGTTGAAAAACAGAGACATTACTCTGCCAACAAAGGTTCATATAGTCAAGGCAATGGTCTTCCCAGTAGTCACAGACAGTTGCAAAAGCTGGAACATCCACAGAGCACCAAAGAATTGATGCCTTCAAACTGTGGTGCTGGAGAAGACTCTCAAAAGTCCTTTGGACAGCAAGGAGATAAAACCAGCCAATCTTTAGTAAAATCAACCCTGAATACTCATTGAAAAGACTGATCCTGAAGCTAAAGTTCCAGTAATTTGGCCACCTGATGTGAAGAGCTGATTCATTGGAAATGTCCCTAATTCTAGGAAAGATTGAGGGCAGGAGAAGAGGGTGTCAGAGGATGAGATTATTGAATGTCATCACTGATGCAATGGACACGAAATTGGACAAACTGCAGGAGATGGTAAGAGAAAGGGTGGGCTGGCATGCTGAAGTCCATGAAGTCACAAAGAGTGGTACATGACTGGGGGAATGAACTATGTATGTATGTAGATGTGTTTATATATATATATATATATAGTTACTTATATGTAGAGAGGAAATATTCAGTCATTTATACAAAATCTACAGGAGTCTTCAGTCTGCCACAATTAGTCATATTACTTCTATATGCAAAATACTCTCAGCTACACTGAGGAGCCTGAAAGGTTCAAGTAAGGTTGCCATAATGCTTAAAGTCCTAGATTCTGGTAAAATATCCACTTGAAGAAAACCTAAAATGCAGGTTGTCTTAATTCATAGATTTTTGAACTAAAAAAAAAATCTTACCCCTAAAGAGATAGCATAACCATAATAAATACTTCCATTCAAAACAGGGAGAATAAAAGGCACACAATTATTGCTCCAAGGCAGTTCAAGCCTGTGAGATATACTTTTTATTTTTAATTTTATTAGTGATGTATTAACTAGAGAACTAAAAGCAGATGCAATTCTAACAATTTTAAATTCTCTTCTTGAGAATTTCTTTCTACTTCATTTAATTCACAGATAATTGAAAGCAAAACTGGTTCAAAGTTCTTATTAAAATTGCATTATTTGTGTAAAGAATAAGCTTGTTCAGGGAATAAGGCTCAGATCCTGGCTCCTCATTCATCTCAGTTCACTCACGATTGCTACTGTTTTACAAATGATGTGCTAGATCAGAATATTTATAAAACTTCAAATAAAAGAGTCTAAAGAGAGATGATATGGGGAGGGAGGTGGGAGGGGGGTTCAGGATTGGGAACTCATGTACACTCGTGGTGGATTCATGTCAATGTATGGCAAAACCAATACAGTATTGTAAAGTAAAATAAAGTAAAAAATAAATAAATAAATATAAAAGCAAGAAAATAAATAAAATAAAATAGTGTTATGGCAGACACAGATTGTTTATAGTTTTGGATGTATTTTCTTTATGTTTAGAGATTTGCCTTTATATAAACAGTAGTATTTATATTTTTTTCTCATCATTTAATCACTTAAATATATCAATAGATTTTTAAATGCTTTGTTTTAAAAGGAGTTTTGAGATGAGGAGGGAGGTGGGAGGGGGGTTCAGGATAGGGAACACATGTCCACCTGTGGCAGATTCATGTCAATGTATGGAAAAACCAATACAATATTGTAAAGTAATTAGTCTCCAATTAATATAAATAAATCTATATTAAAAAAATAAAAAATGAAATAAAAATAAGAAAAAGGAATAGGCTTTCTGCATACCCATTGCCTCCAAAAGTGCATACCCTCCCCCATTATAAAAATTATTCACCAGATTGTATAATTTTCACTGATAATAAACCTGCATTGATGCATCATAATTTCCCAAAGTATGTGTTTATGATGCATCAATGTAGGTCTATTTTCACTAAAATAATATACAATCTAGTGGGTGATTTTTTAATTAATTAATTTTAGTTGGAGGTTAATCACTTTACAATATTGTGGTGGTTTTGCCATATCTACAGAAATCAGCCATGGGTGTACATGTGTCCTCTCATTCCTGAACCCCTCTTTCTCCTCTCTCCCTACTCCATCCCTCTGAGTTGTCCCAGAGCACCGGCTTTGAGACCCCTGTTTCAGGCATTGAACATTTCACTGGTCATCTATTTTACATATGGTAATATACATGTTTCAATGCTATTCTCTCAAATCATCCCACCCTCACCTTCTCCCACAGAGACCAAAGGTCTGTTCTTTACATCTGTGTCTCTTTTGCTGTCTTACATATAGGGTCCTCATTAATATCTTTCTAAATTCCATATATGTGCATTAATATATTGTATCGGTGTTTCTGTTTCTGACTTACTTCACTCTGTATAATAGGCTCCAGTTTCATCCATCTCATTAGAACTGACTCAAATGTGTTATTTTTATAGCTGAATAATATTCCATTGTGTATATGTAAGACAACTTTCTTATCCATTTGTCTGCTGATGGATATCTAGGTTGCTTCCATGTCCTAGCTATTGTAAACAGTGCTGCAAAAGGGTCTCAAAGAGTCGGACATGATTGAGTGACTAATAAAGTGTCACAAAGAGTTGGACCTGACTGAGTGACTGAACAGCAACAACAATCTTAGAGTTCACTCTTGTTATTTATTCCATGAGTTTGGACAAATGCATACTAACATACCCATCATTATAATATCATACAGAATATTTTCACTGACCTAGAAGTCTTCAGTGTTCTGCCTTTTCATTTCCCATGATCATCTCTGACAACCATTTATCTGCCTCCATACTTTCAGCCTTCAGAGAAGGTCACATTGTTCAAACCATACAGTATATAGACTTTCCAGATTGATTTTATTTTTCACATGGTAATATGAATTTAATATACATCCATGTCCTTTAAATGGCTAGATAGCTAATTTCTTTTTTGCACTAAATAGTCATCAATTGTCTACATGAATCACACTATTTATTTATCTACTTATGGACATCTTGGTTGCTTCCAAGTTTGGTAAATATCGATAAAACTGCAGTAAACAGCAGAATTCAGGTTTTTATGTGGATATAAGCTTTCAATCCTTTTTGGATAAATATCAAGAATGTGATTGCTGGATTATATAGTTAACAGTGTTTTTCATTTTGTAAGGAACAACAAATTGTCCTCTGGAATGGCTGTGCAATTTCACTTCCCACCATCAGTATATAGATCACCTTAATCTATATATTTCTGTTGCTCCACTTCCTCAACAGCAATTGGTGCTGTCAGTGCTCCAGATTTTGGCCATTCTAATAGGTATGTAATGGTATCTCATTGTTAAAATTTTGTTTTTCACAAATGACATAGAATGTGGAACACCTTTTCATGTGCTTATTTGCTACTTTTATATCTTATTTTACAAAGAGTCTCTTCAGATTTTTGGCCTTTTTTCCCCCATATGGTGTGGCATGCAGGATTTTAGCTCCCTGAGCAGAGATTGAACCTGTGCCACTTGCAGTGAAAACATGGATCCCTAACCATTTAACAAGCAGGGAATTACCTGGCTCATTTTTGATATTTTTATTTGTTTTCTTATTGCTGAGTGTTAAGAGTTATTTGTGTATTTCGGATAGGAACCTTTTATCAGATGTTTATTTTACAGATATTTTCTCCAAGTCTGTAGCCTGTTTCCTAATTCTCTTGATATTATCTTTCACAGAGCAGAAGTTTTGAAATTTGATTAACTCCAATTTATGTTTCTTGTATCAGAACTTTGATAAAAATAACCCCCATATCCAAGGTCTTGCCAGCTTTATGTTGTGGTTAGGAGTTTTATAGTCTTGTGTTTTATATTTAATCTACATTTTCAGTTAATTTTTGTGAGGTACGTAATTTTTTTCTTGGATGTCAGATAATGCATGACTAATTTGAAAAGACTATGTTTACTTCATGTATTGTCTTTGCTCTTTTGTCAAAAATCATTAATTGCCAACATCTGCTGGATCATAGGAAAATAAAGGGAATCAAAAAAAAATCTACCTCAGCTTCTTTGGCAACACTAAACCTTCGACTGTGTGGATCACAGTGAAGGTGAAGTTGCTCAGTTGTGTCCGACTCTCTGCGACCCCGTGGACTGTAGCCTACCAGGCTTCACCGTCCATGGGATTCTCCAGGCAAGAATACTGGAGTGGTTTACCATTTCCTTCTCCAGGGGATCTTCCCAACACAGGGATTGAACCTGGATCTCCCGCATTGGAGGCAGATGCTTTAACCTCTGAGCCACCAGGGAAGCCTGTGGATCACAGTAAATTGTGGAAAATTCTTAAAGAGATGGGAATGCCCAACCACCTTACCTGCCTCCTGAGAAACCTGTATGCAGGACAAGAAGCAGATGTTAGTACTGGACATGGAACAAGGGACTGATTCAAAATTGGGAAAAGAGTATGTCAGGGCTCTGTATTGTCATCTCGCTTATTTAACTTATATGCAGAGTACATCANTAAATTGTGGAAAATTCTTAAAGAGATGGGAATGCCCAACCACCTTACCTGCCTCCTGAGAAACCTGTATGCAGGACAAGAAGCAGATGTTAGTACTGGACATGGAACAAGGGACTGATTCAAAATTGGGAAAAGAGTATGTCAGGGCTCTGTATTGTCATCTCGCTTATTTAACTTATATGCAGAGTACATCATGTGAAATGCCAGGCTGAGCCCCAAAGAACTGATGTTTTCAAACTGTGGTACTGGAAAAGACTTTTGAAAGTCTCTTGGACAGCAAAGGGATCAAACCAATAGATCTTAAAGGATACTAACTCTGAATATTCGATGGAAGGACTGATACTGAAACTGAAACTCCAATACTTTGGCCAGCTGAGTACAAAGAGTCAACTCACTGGAAAATATCCTGATGCTGGCCTGGGAAATATTGAGGGCAAGAGGAAAAGGGGACAACAGAGGATAAGATGGTTGGATGGCAACAATGACTCAATGGACATGAATTTGAGCAAACTCAAGGAGATAGTGAAGAATAAGGAAGCCTGACCTGCTGCATTTCATGGGGTCAGTAAGAGTCAGATATGATTTGCTAACTGAGCAACAACAACAAGAAGGCTAGTTTCTGGGCTCTTTGTTATATTTCATTGATTAATTTGTCAATAACATAATGACTTATTTACTATATCTTTATAGCACATACGTTTTGAAGCTAGGTAGTGTTAGTCCTCTAAATGTGTTCTTCTTCTTCAGTAATGTGTTGACTCTTCTGGATTTGGGGGTTCTTCATATAAACTGTAGAATCAGTTTTTTGAGATCCATAAAATAACTTGCAGTATTTTTATTGGAATTTCTTTGAATCTATGGGTTAATTTGAGAAGAACTGATATCTTCACACTGTTGAGCTTTCTTCTCCATGGACACAAAATTTCTCTCCACTTATAAAGTTCTTCTTTAATGCCATTCTTCAGAATTCTGTAGCTTCCACATGTAGATCCTACACATATTTTGATAAAATAGGTGATAATATAAATGATATAGTGTTGTTAATATCAAAGCTCACTAGTTCATAGTCGTTATGTAAGAAAATGATTGGCATTTGCATATTAACTTTGCATTCTGAAACCTTACTAAAACTGCTTATTAGTTTCAGCAGTTTGTCTGTTCTTTTGGATTTTCTATTTGGAGAAATATGAGAAGGGGACAACAGAGGATGAGATGGTTGAATGGCATCACCGACGTAATTGACATGAGTTTGAGCAAGCTCTGGGAGTTGATGATGGACAGGGAATCCTGGCATGTTGCAGTCAGTGGGTTCCCAAAGAGTCAGACACAACTGAGTGATTGAACTGAACTGATATCATCTCTGAACAAAGACCTTTTTTATTTTTTTCATTTTCAATCTGTAAAGATTTTATCTCTCTTTCTTGTCATAACTAATTAGTTAGTACTTCTAGTACTATATTGAAAGAGTGATGAGAGGGGCCATCTTTGCCTTGAACTTGACATTAGTTTGAAAGGTTTGAATTCATCACCGTTAAGTATCATGTTAACTGTAGGAATTTTTGTAGGTATTATTTATCAATTTGAAGATGTTCTGCTCTATACAAATACTTGAAATCTTTTTATCATGAATGAGTATTTGACTTTGATTAAATATGTCTTGTATCTATTCCTCTGACAGTGTGATATTCCTTTTTAAATTGCTGGTGTGATAGGTTACATGGATTAATGTTGAACAATCCTTTAATGATGAACAATCCTTTAATAAATTTTTTTTTTTTCTTTCTGGAATGCAACTGTCTCGTCTCCATTGGTACATTGCAACATCTGTTTACAAAGAAGTTTAAGATATTTCAAACTTTGCAAAATATTTATTTAATTACATTATTAATTGATTAAAATAAATCACAAGCTTTCTATCAATAAGACTTCAAAAAATACTTTATACTATTTTTTTATATCTCTGAAGTATTTTAACATGCTAGCTTCAAAGAGTATTCCTACCTAATAATACATTCACTGTTTTTCCCAACTTTATTCTAACCAAATTAGTATTAAAATATTTTATTTTTAATAGGAAGATAATTTACAATATTATATTAGCTTCTGCAATACATCAACATGAATCAGCCATAGGTATACATAGGCCCACATCAT
Source organism: Cephalophus harveyi (assembly GCA_006410635.1). NCBI lineage: Eukaryota > Metazoa > Chordata > Mammalia > Artiodactyla > Bovidae > Cephalophus > Cephalophus harveyi. The sequence continues at coordinate 76,576 of SJYT01059864.1, forward strand.
GTTGAACCTCCCTGCTACCTCCCACTCCATCCCATTCCTCTAGGTTTTCACAGAGCACCAGATTTGGGTTCTCTGCATCACAAAGCAAATTCCCACTGGCTATCTATTTTATATATGGCAATGTATATGCTTCATGATACTCTCTCAAATTATCCCACACTCTGCTTCCTCCACCATGTGCAAAAGCCTGTTCTTTACGTTTATATCTCCTTTGCTGCTCTGAAAATTTGTTTATCAGTACTATTTTCTAGATTCCATATATATGTATTTAAAGGCAATGTAAGTTTTCTCTTTCTGAATTACTCCACTCTATACAATAGGTTGTAGGTTCATCTACCTCACTAGGACTGACACAAATGTGTACTTTTTAAATATCTGAGTAATATTCCATAGTGCATATGGATTGCAATGTAATCCAACCAATCAATCCTAAAGGAAATCAGTCCTGGATATTCATTGGAAGGACTGATGCTGAAGCTGAAACTCCAGTACTTTGGCCACCTCATGTGAAGAGTTGACTCATTGGAAAAACTCTGATGCTGGGAGGGATTGAGGGCAGGAGGAGAAGGGGACGACAGAGGATGAGATGGCTGGATGGCATCACTAACTCGATGGACATGAGTTTGAGTAAGATTTGGGAATTGGTGATGGATAGGGAAGACCAGCAGGCTGCAGTCCATGGGAATGCAAATAGTTGGACACGACTGAGTGACTGAACTGAACACTAAGTGATGTTGAGCATCTTTTTATATATTTAGTTATGTATGTGTCTTCTTTTGGGGAAAAAAATGTCTATTTAGATATTCTGCTACCATTTTGATTGGTTTGTTTGTTTTTCTGGTATTGAGCTTCATAAACTGCTTGTACATTTTGGAAACTAAATCTTTTGTTTCATTTGGCACTGTTTTATCCCATTTTGAGTGTTGTCTCTTCACCCTGTGTATAGCTTCCTTTATTGTGCAAAAAATTTTAAGTTGACTTAAGTCCCATTTGTTTTCTGTTGTTGTTGTTTGTTTTTACTCCCATTACTGTAGGAGATTGGTCATAGATGATATTCATGTACTTTATGACAGAGAGTGTTCTGCCTATGTTTTCCTCTAAGTATTTTATAGACTCTGGTCTTACATTTAGGCCTTTTATCCACTTTGTCTATTATTATGTATAATGTTAGAAAGTGTTCTAATTTCATTCTTTTACATATAGCTGGCCAGTTTTCCCAGTTTTACTGAAGAGACTGTCTTTTCTTTTTACATTCTTGCCTCCTTTGTCTTTGGATTTATCTCTTGGCTTTTAATCTTATTCAATTGTTCTACATTTATGTTTTTGTGTGGGTATCATAACACTTTGATGACGGTAGCTTTGTAGCATCATTTGAAGTCAAGGAGGTTCATTCATTCATCTAGCTCCATTCTTCTTTCTCAGGGTTGTTTTGGCTATGTGGGGTCTTTTGTGTTTCCATACAAGTTGTGAAACTACTTTTTCCTAATTCTTTAGAAAATGTGATTGATAGGTTGATAAAGATTTCATTTTATCCATAGATTTCTTTGGCTTATATAATTTTCACAATATTGATTCTTCAAATTCAAAATCATAATATTTCTCTCCATTTATGCCATATTTGATTTTTTTTTTATCCGTGTCTTATATTTTTCTGCATACAGGTCTTTTGTCTCTTTGAGTAGATTTATTCCTAACATTTTATTCTTTTTTTTTTTAATGGATAATGGAATTATTTCCTTAACTTCTCTTTCTGATTGTTCATTGCTAGTGTATAGCAATGGGTGGATACCCTTGTCTTGTTCCTGATTTTAGAGGAAAGAATTTCAGATTTTCACCACTGAGGACAATGTTTGCTGTGAGTTTGTTATATATGGCCATTAGTACATTGAGGCATATTGTTTATAAGCTTGCTTTCTGGATACATTTTTATCATAAATAAATATTGAATTTTGTCAAAGTTTTCTCTGCATCTATTGAGATATAATTTCTTTCAATTTCTTAATATGCTGTATCACACAGATTGATTTACACATACTGAAGAATATTGACATCTCTGGGATAAAGCCCATCTGGCCATGATGTATGATCTTTTTAATATGTTGTTGGATTCTGTTTCCTAGAGTTGTAATGAAGATTTTGGCATCTATGTTCATCAGTGTTATTGACCTATAATTTTCTCTTTTTGTGGCATCTTTCTCTGGTTTTGCTATCAGAGTGATGATGGACTCATAGAACAATTTGGGAGTCTTCCTTCCTCTCAATATCCTGGAGGAATTTGAGAGGATAGGTATTAGATCTTCTCTAAACTTTTGGTAGAATTCGCTTGTAAAGCCATCTAGCCTTGCACTTTTGTTCACTGGAAGATTCGTTTGTTACAGTTTATATTTCTATGTTTTTGATTGGTTTGTTCATGTTTTCTGTCTCTTCTTGGTTCAGTTTCTGATCATTATGATTTTCTAAGAATTTATCCATTTCTTCAAGATCGTCCAATTTATTGGCATATAGTTGCTGATAATAGTTTTTTATGATCTTTTCTATTTCTGCATAGTCTATTATAACATCTCCTTTTTCGTTTCTAATTTTATTGAGTCTTCTCTCTTTTTTCCTTTATAGCCTGGTTAGAAGTTTGTCAATTTTGTTTACCTTCTCAAAGAACCAGCTTTTAGTTTCATTGATTTTTGCTATTGTCTCTTTCATTTCTTTATCACTTACTTCTGCTCTGATCTTTATGATTTCTTCCTTTCTAATAACTTTTTAAAAAATTTGTCTACTTTTCTTCTCTAGTTGCTTTAACTGTAAGGTTAGGTTGTTTATCTGTTGTTTATCTTGTTTCTTGAGGTAGGTTGTATTGCCATAACCTTCCCTCTTATCACTGTTGTGTTTTGTTCTTTTCATTAGATGTGTGTGTGTGTGTGTGCGTGTGTGTAAGTCAAAAGTTATTGACTTACAATGTCTCAGGTGTACAACAAGGTGATTCAGTTATACATATACACATATGTTATTTTTCAGATGATTTTCCATTATAGGTTATTACAAGATAGTGGCTATAGTTCCCTGTGCTATTATTAAATCTTTGTGGCTTGAGGCATATTTAGTCAGTCATTTCAGTCACTCAGTCATGTCCAACTCTGTGACTCCATGGATTGCAGCAGGCCAGGCTTCCCTGTTCATCACCAACTCCTGGAGCTTGCTCAAACTCATATCCATTGAGTAGGTGATGCCATCCAACCATCTCATCCACTGTCATTCCCTTCTACTGCCTTCAAACTTTCCAAACATCAGAGTCTTTTCCAATGAGTCAGTTCTAATGAGGCAATTTTTTTTTTTAATTAGAAATCTAGCATTCTATTCATACCAAGTCAAACAGGTGGGGTCAAAATGTCATAAAATTTTAATTAGGTAAAGATTTATAAGTATTCTAATACATATATCAGTTCAGTTCAGTCGTTCAGTCATGTCCAATTCTTTGCAACCCCATGAATTGCAGCATGCCAGGCCTCCCTGTCCGTCACCAACTCTCAGAGTTCACTCAGACTCACGTCCATCGAGTCGGTGATGACATCTAGCCATCTCATCCTCTGTTGTCCCCTTATCCTCCTGCACCCAATCTCTCCCAGAATCAGAGTCTTTTCCAATGAGTCAACTCTTCACGTGAGATAGCCAAAGTACTGGAGTTTCAGCTTTAGCACCATTCCTTCCAAAGAAAACCTAGGGCTGATCTCCTTCAGAATGGACAGGTTGAATCTCCTTGCAGTCCAAGGGACTCTCAAGAGTCCTCTCCAACACCGCAGTCCAAAAGCATAAATTCTTAGGCACTCATCCTTCTTCACAGTCCAACTCTCACATCCATACATGACCAATGGAAAAACCAAAGCCTTGACTAGATGGACCTTTCTTGGCAAAGTAATGTCTCTGCTTTTGAATGTGCTACATAGGTTGGTCATAACTTTCCTTCCAAGGAGTAAGAGTCTTTTAATTTCATGGCTGCAATCACCATCTGCAGTGATTTTGGAGCCCAGAAAAATAAAGTCTGACACTGTTTCCACTGTTTCCCCATCTATTTGCTGTGAAGTGATGGGGCCAGTGCCATGATCTTAATTTTCTGAATGTTGAGCTTTAAGCCAACTTTTTCACTCTCCTCTTTCACTTTCATCAAGAGACTTTTTAGTTCCTCTTCACTTTCTGCCAGAAAGATGGTGCCATGTGCATACCTCAGGTTATTGATATTTCTTCCAGCAATCTTGATTCCAGCTTGTGTTTCTTCCAGCCCAGCATTTCTTATGATGTACTCTGCATATAAGTTAAATAAGCAGGGTGACAATATACAGCCTTGATGTACTCCTTTTCCTATTTGGAACCAGTCTGTTGTTCCATGTCCGGTTCTAACTGTTACTTGCTGAGCTGCATATAGGTTTCTCAAGAGGCAGGTCAGGTGGTCTGGTATTCCCATCTCTTTCAGAATTTTCCACAGTTTATTCTGATTCACACAGTCAAAGGCTTTGGCATAGTCAATAAAGCAGAAATAGATGTTTTTCTGGAACTCTCTTGCTTTTCCCATGATCCAGCAGATGTTGGCAATTTGATCTCTGGTTCCTCTGCCTTTTCTAAACCAGCTTGAACATCTGGAAGTTCACGATTCATGTACTGCTGAAGCCTGGCTTGGAGAATTTTGAGCATTATTTTACTAGCATGTGAGATGAGTGCAATTGTGTGGTAGTTGGAGCATTCGTTGGCATTGCCTTTCTTTGGGATTAGAATGAAAACTGACCTTTTCCAGTCCTGTGGCCACTGCTGAGCTTTCCAAATTTGCTGGCATATTGAGCGCAGCACTTTCACAGCATCATCTTTCAGGATTTGACATAACTCAACTGAAATTCCATCACCTCCACTAGCTTTGTTCATAGTGATGCTTTCTAAGGCCCACTTGACTTTACATCCCAGGATGTCTGGCTCTAGGTGAGTGATCATACCATTGTGATCATCTTGTTCGTGAAGATCTTTTTTTGTATAGCTCTTCTGTGTATTCTTGCCACTTCTTAATATCTTCTGCCTCTGTTAGGTCCATACCATTTCTGTCCTTTATCAAGCCCATCTTTGCATGAAAGCAACTTAGCAGCAGCATGTATAATATATATTTATACATGCTGCTGCTAAGACACTTCAGTCATGCCCAACTCTATGCAACCCCATAGACAGGAGCCACCAAGCTTCCCGTCCCTGGGATTCTCCAGGCAAGAGCATTGGAGTGGGTTGCCATGTCCTTCTCCAATGCCTGAAAGGGAAAAGGGAAAGTGAAGTCACTCAATTGTGCCTGACTCTTAGCAGCCCCATGGACAGCAGACTATCTGACTCACCCATCCATGGAATTTTCCAGGCAAGAGTATTGGGGTGGGTTGCCAGTGCCTTCTCTGATTGCATATGCATATATGTATGTATGTATGTGTTTGTGTGTGTATATATATATATATACCCAAATACCTTTCTACTATGCTTGATAAACTCTTGAGAAAGAACATAAAAAAGAAACAAACAACAATAATAAAAAAGAAAAGATGGAGAAATTGGAAAACATAAATTGAAATGAAATGGGAACACTGAATATGAAATAGAAAAAGCAAAATAAACTAGATAAAAGGTTAGTGTACAGTCCAGTTGTTTTTAAACATGGCTTCTTTTAGAAAATTATCTGCAGCTTTTCAGGAAAAAAAAAGCATTATCAGAAAATTTATATTTTTAGAAAATTTCAAGATAATTTTGATATGCATCTGAATTTTGAAATATTATTACAGTCTTTTCTATTAAATTGTAGTTTGGGTTATAAAGAATTCTATTATATTTCAGTTGAGCAACCATGATACAATGGTATTAAGTAATAGTTACACAATTACAATAGTAAAAGGTGTTTATCAGTTTTCATAATCAATCATCAGGGAAAAAGCATAAAAGATAAGTATAGTTGCAAGCCATAATGGTAACATGATTAATCTAATAATATAAAATAATTGCATATAGTCTCTCAGGGTTAAGCAGAGTGATATGCTAAGTATAAGTGGATACTTGCACTTATTTTCATCTTCCCAGCCAGTCTATGTCTTCTGTTTAGTTCGCTTAATCCATTTACTTTTAAAGTAATCATCCATATGTATGATCCTATTTAGGTTTTCTTAAGTGCTTTAGGTTTATTTTCTGTTGGTCTCTCGCTTGTCCTGTGCTTCCAACAGGGAGTATTTCATTTTACATTTGTAAAGTTGGTTTGGTGGTGCTGAATTATCTTAACTTTTGCTTGTCTGGAAAGCTTTTGATTTCTCCATCAAATCTGAATGAGAGTCATGCTGGGTAGAGTAGTCTTGGTTGCAGATTCTTTCTTTTCATCACTTTAAACATATTAAGCCATTTCCTCTGTGTCTTGTTGCTTGCAAAATTTTGTTTGTGCCCTCCATGTCTGTAGTCTCTGTATCCCACAGGCCTTTGAAAGTCCTACAATCAAATGCTGCTGGCTTTCCAGGACAAATTTCCTGGGGATTCCTATTTCCTTTGTTCAGTCTCCAGAATGGGAAGCCCACTGTGGGGTTCAGAACCGTCACAATAGTGGGAGAGTTTCTTCAGTATTATTGTCCTCCAGTTTGTGGGTCACTCACTGAGCAGGTATGGGATTTCATTTTATCATGATTGTGCCCTTCCTTTGGAGAAGGCAATGGAACCCCACTCCAGTACTCTTGCCTGGAAAATCCTATGAATGAAGGAGCCTGGTAGGCTGCGGTCCATGGGGTCGCTAAGAGTCAGATACGACTGAGCAACTTCCCTTTCACTTTTCACTTTCGTGCATTGGAGAAGGAAATGGCAACCCACTCCAGTATTCTTGCCTGGAGAATCCCAGAGACGGGAGAGCCTGGTGGGCTGCCGTCTATGGGGTCGAACAGAGTCGGACACGACTGAAGTGACTTAGCAGTAGCAGTGCCCTTCCTACCATCTTACTGTGGCTTCTTCTTAGTCTTTGGAGATGGAGTATCTTTTTGGTGGGTTTCAGTGTCGTCTTGTCAATGGTTGTTCAACAGCAAGTTGCAAACTCGCAGGAGGAGATGAGCACATGACCTTCTACTCCACCATCTTGAACTGGAAGGTCGAGCTGTCCTGTTTTCATTAGCATTTGTTTCTAGGCATATTTTTATTATTATTTTTTTATTTTTTATTTTTTTTAGTGATCTGTTGCTTATTTAGAAGTATATTGTTTAGCCTCTATATGCTAATCTCTTTTTTTTTAGTTTAAATATGCTTTTTCTTTTTTCCTGCAGTTCATTACCTAAACTTATATCACTACTTATATCACTACTGTCAGAAAGGATGCTTGAAATAATTTCAATTTTTTTTAACTTGATTTGTGACCTCAGTTCAGTTCAATCACTCAGTCATGTCTCACTCTTTGTGACCCCATGAAATGCAGTACCCCAGGCCTCCCTGTCCATCACCAACTCCCGGAGTTCACTCAGACTCATGTCCATTGAGTCATTGATGCCATCCAGCCATCTCATCCTCGGCTGTCCCCTTCTCCTCCTGCCCCCAAACCCCCCCACCCCATCCTTTATGATTATACAGTGGAAGTGAGAAATAGATTTAAGGGTCTAGATCTGATAGATAGAATGCCTGATGAACTATAGACTGAGATTCATGTCATTGTACAGGAGACAGGGATCAAGACCATCCCCATGGAAATGAAATGCAAAAAAGCAAAATGGCTGTCTGGGGAAGCCTTACAAATAGCTGTGAAAAGAAGAGAAGTGAAAAGCAAAGGAAATAAGGAAAGATATAAACTTCTGAATGCAGAGTTCCAAAGAATAGCAAGAAGAGATAAGAAAGCCTTCTTCAGTGATCAATGGAAAGAAATAGAGGAAAAGAACAGAATGGGAAAGACTAAAGATCTCTTCAAGAAAATTAGAGATACCAAGGGAACATTTCATGCAAAGATGGGCTCAATAAAGGACAGAAATATTCTGGACCTAACAGAAGCAGAAGATATTAAGAAGAGGTGGCAAGAATACACAGAAAAACTGTACAAAAAAGATCTTCATGACCAAGATAATGACGATGGTGTGATCACTCACCTAAAGCCAGACATCCTGGAATATGAAGTCAAGTGGGCCTTAGAAAGCATCACTATGAACAAATCTAGTGGGGGCAATGGAATTCCAGTTGAGCTATTTCAAATCCTGAAAGATTTGTGACCTAAGATGTGACAAATCTTGGAGATTATTCCATGTGCACTTGAATAGTGAAATCTATTATTTTTGAATGAAATGCCCTGTAGGTATCAAGTAAGTCCAACTGGTCTAATGCATTGCTTACAGCTGTGTTTCCTTGTTAATTTCCTGTTTGGATGATTCTTTCCATTAGTGTGAGTGGAATATTAAAATCCCCTTCTATTTTTATGTTGCTATCTATTTCCCCTTTAATAGCTGTTAGCATTTCCCTTATGTATTGAGGTACTCCTATGTTGGGTACATATATATTTACAATATTTATCTTCTTGGATTAACCCCTTCATCATTATGTGGTGTCCTTCCTTATCTCTTGTAAAGTCTTTATTTGAAAATCTATTTTGTGTGATATGACTATTGCTATTACTGATTTCATTTGATTTATGTTTGCATAGAATATAATTTTCCAGCTCCTCATTTTCAGTCTGTATGTGCCCCTAGGTTTGAGGTGGATCTTATAGCATATATAAGGGTCTTATATTTATATCTTTTCAGCCAATCTGTGTCTTTTGGTTGGAGCATTTAGTCCATTTACTTATAAGGTAATTATTAATACATATGATCCTATTGCATTTACTTTATTGTTTTGGGCTTGTTTTTGTAGGCCTTTTCTTTGACTTGAGTTTCTGTTTAGAGAAGTTCCTTTAGTATTTGTTGTAAAATTGGTTTGGTGGTGTTGAATTTTCTTAAATTTTGCTTATCTGCAAAGGTTTAGATTTCTCCTTTGAATGTGAATGAGATTCTTGCTGAATAGAGTAATCTTGATTGTAGTTTCTTTTTTTCTTTTTTTTTCCTTTTATCACTTTAAGTATATCAGGCCACTCCATTCTGGCCAGCAGAGTTTCTGTTGAAAAATAAACTGTTAGCCTTATGGGGATTCCCTTGTGTGTTATTTGTTGCTTTTCCCTTGCTGAATTTAATATTTGTTCTATGTGTTTAATTTTTGTTAGTTGATTAATATGCATCTTGCCATGTTTCTCCTTGGACTTATCATATATGAGACTTCAGTCTTCCTTGATTAGTGATTACTTCCTTTCTCATTTTGAGGAAGTTTTTGATTATAATATCCTTAAATATTTTCTCATGCACTTTCTTTTGGTCCACTTCTTCTGGGATCTCTATGATTTGAATTTTAGGGGTGCTTAATGTTGTCTCAGAAGTCTTAGTGACTGATCTCATTATTTTTCATTCTTTTTTTATTTATTCTGCTCTGCTTTTGTTATTTACACCATTTTGTATTCCGATTTATTTATCCATTCTTTTGCATCAGTTATTCTGCTATTGTTTTCCTCTGATTTATTTTTAATCTCAATTATTTTGTTGTTCATTATTAATTGTGTATTACTTAGTGCTTCTAAGTGGTTCATAACATTTCTTGTGTCATCTCGATCCATTCCTCAAGTCTATTTATCTGTGCCTCCACTTTAATTTCAAGATTTTGAATCATCTTTACTATAATTACTCTCAATTGTTTTTCAGGCAGCCTGCATAACTCTTCTTCATTTGTTTGGTCTTGTGGGTTTTTATCTTGTTCCTTCTCAGCTGCATGTTTCTCTGTTTTTGTTATTACTATTTGCTTAATTTACCCTGTTTGTGGTCTCCTTTCTACAGGCTGGAAGTTCATTTCTCCTATTAATTTTGGTGTCTATCCCTGTGGGTGGGATTGAACAAGTACCTAGTGAAAATTTCCTGGTTGGGGGGATTTGTGCTGGTTTTCTGGTGAATAGAACTGGATTTTGTCTCTCTGAAAGACAGAGTCATGTACAGTAGTGTGTTTTGGGGTGTTTAAGGGTTTGGTATGTTTTTGGGAAACATTTATGTTAATAGGAAGGTTTGTGTTCCTGATTTGCTAACAGTTTGGCATAAGGTATCTGTCATTGGAGCTTGCAGGCTTTTGAATGGGGCTTGGCCTTTGTTTTTTGATGGAGGCCTTTGGTAGGCCTCTCACATATTAACAATCCATGGGGTTGGGAATTCTCTGGCGGTCCAAAGTCTTGGATTCTGGTCTCCTACCTCTGGCTTTCAGTCCCAGTCCCTTAATGTAACCCGAGGACATCATAGGCCACACAGCACAGAAGAAAGAACCCCAAGACAAATGATGATATAGCACTCAATAGCCAAGTACATTCAAAGAGCCTAATACACTTACAAATAGAAAAGAAGGGAGAAGTATATAGAGAAAAAAAGGGTAAAAACATGAGTCAAAATAGGAGAATTCAATCAATCCAATAATCAAACCTCTAAGTGAAAATTGATACTAAAAATTAGACTTTCAAAAATACAAAATAAAAAAAATCAAAAATAAAAATCAAAAACATGAAAAAATTCCAATATAACTGAGAAATATTACACAGAAAAATAGCAGAAAATGAAATGAATCTATGTAAAAATAAGATATTTTAAAAAAGGAAGAAGTAGGGTATAAAGATTAAAATTAAAGGAATAATAAGGAACAATTTTAGACCAATTGATAAATGGGGAGGGGCATATATATACACATAGAATGGTATTGAGAAAATTGTCCATGTGATGTCTTCATTTTCCTACCCCAGTCTATTTGCTTCCTCAGAGAGTCCTCCAATGTTTCTAGGATGATCTCTAGACCTGTTGTGGCCAATGTGGGGTCAGCTCAGACTCAGATCTTGCCTTGATTCATCTTTATTTGATCTCAAACTTTACAATTGCCTCTAAAGTCCACAACTTTAGGCCAACTGCTGGATTTAAGTTACTGTACTTGCAACACAAACACATGTTTTTTTTCTAACAGTCATGTATAAATGTAAAAGTTAGGCCATAAAGAAGATTGAGCACTGAAGGATTGATGCTTTTAAATTGTGGTGGTGGAGAAGACTCTTGAGAGTCACTTGAGCAGCTAGGAGAGAAAACCAGTCAGTCTTAAAGGAAATGAACCTTGAATATTCATTGGATGGACTGATGGTGAAGCTGAAGCTCCAATATTGTGGCCGCCTGATGTGAAGAGACAACTAATTGGAAAAGACCCTGATCTTAGGAAAGATTGTGGGCAGGAGGAGAAGGGAGCAACAGATGAGATGATTGGATGGCATCACTGATTCAGTTGATATGACTTTAAGCAAAGTGTGGGATATGATGAAGGACAGGGAAGCCTGATGTGCTTCAGTCCATGGAGTTGCAAAGAGTTGGACAAAACTTAGTGACTGAATGGCAACAAGTTTCAACTGCATGGATGACTTTCCCTTCTTCCCTTTGTTCATGAACGGTCTTCCCACTTTGGTTTTTGGCCCACCTATACTTGTTGGTTGCTCTCCTGTTCTTTGTCTAGACATTAGGGGGCAAAACTAGCTGCTTATTATGGGCTCATTTGCTCAGTTGGACTGGGGAGGTGGTGGGGTAAAGCAGTCACAGCTGGGGTGTGTGGGGAGTTTCCACTGTGTCTGGAAACTGTGAAAAGTCACCACAGTCTGAGGGGCATTGTGCATTACCACAGGGGAGTAAGCTCCAAGGTTTGTGGCACCCTTGGCAAAGACAATTCACTCGGGCTCGCAGGAAGATATGGGCAATCACCCATGGCTGCTCACAGCTTGGTAGTAACTATCATCCATGGGACTAAAACCATAGCAGCCCCCTGCATTCCACCTCTGTCACTTGAGTGACCTCTATATCTCTAGAGCCACAGACAGTGGCTGGCTTGCCCGCTTTTGTATTTGCTAAGGTGCAGTCCTTTGTTCTGTGAGCACACATCACTAAAGTTTCTCTGTGGGAATAATATTTTGCCCCCCCCCCTTGATGGGCCCAGGTTTTTCCTTGGACTCTCTCCACTGTGTCACACTAGCCCCCTCCGATTATCTTCATAGCAGTCAATCCCAGTCCTCTCCCTGAGGTTCGACCCCCAAAGCCTGAGCCTCAGCACCTAGCCCCCACTCAGTGTGATGGACACAGTGTATGAGCCACTTCTCCACTGGGAAATGCTATTTGACAAGATCTCTGTGGGGAATGTTCTCCATTTTGTTTTCAGAGCACCTGCCACTGCACTTCCCTCTGAAATCCTGAAGCTCACTCCTCACCTTACCTGTGAGGGAGTTCCCTAGTGTATGGAAACTTTCCCCCTTCATGACTGCCTTCCTAGGGTGATGGTTCCCATCCGCAAATTCTTTGTTTCCATTTTTATCATTATCTTTTGTCCTACCTCATTCTGAGGGGGTTGGTTTGCCTTTTTGGAAGTCTGGAGTACTCTGCCAGTGTTCAGAAGATGTTCTCTAGAAGTTTTCCACATGTAAATGAGTTCTTGATGAATTTGTGGTGCTGGTGGGGGAGATCTCCTTGTCTTATTCTTCCACCATGTTGAGTGTCTCCAAACTAGTATACCTTTAATTCATGATCCTGAATCACTCTGCAATGAACCCAAGTTTTGTACTTTAATTAATATGACAAGGTATACTCAGTAATGATGCTACTATTCCTAACAATATGACTTTGACTAAATTTTAGCATCTTGTTTTATGTATTCTTTAATTGCTTTTGATGAATATATTTTATTTCTATATTTAATGTTCCTGCTAGCTTTGTACACAGTTGACCCTCTACCATTCCTATATATCTGCCTTTAACCAGTAAGATTTTTCCTTTCATAATGTTCTGATTTCTAATTTTGTCCTTTTCTTTTCTGATTACAGAAGTTCTTTAGCATATCTCATAAGATCAGCCCTGGCTGTTCCACTGGCATTTGTGACCAAGTCTTTGCATGGCAGCCTTCATGTTCTAGGGGTATGGGTTTCTTATGGCCCACTGAAAATCAGGAATTTCATAACTCACTATTGAGTAAGAATGAGAGAGATGATTAAATGATGAATTAATACATAAACACATCATTAAGGGAAGTGAATGGATAAATTGACTTGAGGCTTTGAATTAATTCAAATTCAGAGTACACTGAATTTTTCCTAATGGTTTTGATACTTTTTTGTTATCAAGATGGACAAAATGTCATTTTCAATCTCATTTGGAAAATTTCTAATACTAATTTTATACCCTCATATTTTTTCTCTTCAATTGTATCATATTTTTCTAACTCTATTTCCCACCCATATACCAAAATGTGTATGGTTTTTGGTACCATTGTTGAGATTTGTTTGAGGATGCGATGGGATTTATGTTTCTTTAAAAAGCATATATATATATACATATATATATATATGTATCAGTACCTCTCCTAAATATGAATGAGAGTACATATGAGTCCAATTTGTAAATCCAAAAAAGTTAGCTTAGGTACATAACACAATCAGCCTAGTGCTGTATTGTCATAGATTTATGGCAGTTTTCACCCAAATAAGACAAAAAAAAAAAATACAGAATACATTTTAAATCTTACAGTACCATACCTTGAAAAGTACAGTAATACAGTACAACAGGGTCTTCCCTTGTTGCTCAGGGGTAAAGAATCTGCCTGCTATACAGGAGATACAGGTTTGATCTCTGGATCAAGAAAATTTCCTGAGGAAGCTAATGGCAACCCACTGTAGTATTATTGCCTGGTAAATCTCATATACTTAGGAGTCTGGCAGGCTGCAGTCCATAAGGTTGAAAAAATCTGACACAATTTAACAATAAAACAGCAACAACAATGACACAACAGCTCACATACAGGGGCTGGCATCAAGTGAACAGGCAAGAAGAGTTACTGACTGGAGGAGCCCGAGGAGGTAGAAGATGGGAGAGTTGAAGGATCATCAGCAATATGAGGAGGGCAAACTGCAATTTCACTCACATCTCACATTGACGGCACAGGGTCTGGTTCCTTGCCAAATTCAATTCCATCTGCCCTCTTCTGAAAATGATCCAGTGATTTCTGGGTAGCAGCTTTTTTTTTTTTTCCCTCATCTTAAATGACATGTAGCACTGGATTGCATTCTGAGTGACTGCTGCAACCTTCATGTACCAGTCTATGTTTGGATCCTGTGCCTCAACAACTAATAATGCCTCTTCAAAGAAAGAAAATCCCTTTTTCATTTCCTGTATTGTGAATCTCTTCAATTCTTCAATTACTTCTTCCTCTTGTCTCTAGTGATCCATTCTCTGGACTTCAAATTCCAGCAGGTCTTCATTAGTAAGTTCCTTGTGTTGCACAGCTATAAACTCAGTGAAGCGGTCTCTTGCAAATCTAGCTCCAGCTTATACACAAAAGCACAACCACTTATAGAGTGTGAACTCACCTGAAAATGTACACCAGATATATGAATTGAGATGTTATTAGAAGTGAGAATGTATGTCCAAAACTGAAGTTTCACATATAAGGGAATTACTATATTTGAATTAGTGGAATAAATTCATTCATTGCAAATGCCACGGCCTTCATATTTCTGATAATGAGTATGTAGAATAGGAGGCTCATAATTCACTTAGAATAATTTTAATGTATTCAAGTCAATATTGCAGTGTTTCCATATCACAACATGGGCAGAAGTGAAATAATTCGCAACTGTACTGAAAAGGAGCTAGGCTGATAAGCACTACATCTGTTGATGGACTCCAGTTCTGATTATTCCCTGCATAGTACTCAGGGAGGATTTTTCATACTTCAGGTTTTTCATAGCATTACCCATGTTGTGCAGTTTAGTCCACATCAGTCATTCAGTCGTGTCTGACTCCTTGTGACTTCATGGAGTGTAGCACCGCATACCTCTCTGTCCATAACCAACTCCCGGAGTATACCCAAGCTCATATCCATCAAGTAGGTGATGCAATCCAACCATCTCACCCCTCTGTCTTCCCCTTCTTCTCTTGCCTTCACTCTTTCCCAGATTCAGGGTCTTTTCTGATAAGTCAGATCTTTGCATGAGGTGGCCAAAGTACTGGAGTTTCAGCTTTAGCATCATTCCTTACAAAGAAATCCCAGGGCTGATCTCCTTCAGAATGGACTGGTTGAATCTCCTTGTAGTCCATGGAACTCTCAAGCATCTTCTCCAACACCACCGTTCAAAAGCATCAATTCTTCAGTGCTCAGTTTTCTTTCTAGTGCAACTCTCGCATGCATACATGACTACTGGAGAAACCATAGCCTTGACTAGATGGACCTTTGTTGGCAAAGTAATGTCTCTTCTTTTTAATATGTTGTCTACGTTGGTCATAGTTTTCTTTCCAAGGAGTAAGTGTCTTTTATTTTCATGGCTGCAATCACCATCTGCAGCAAGTTTCAGCTTTAGCATCATTCCTTACAAAGAAATCCCAGGGCTGATCTCCTTCAGAATGGACTGGTTGAATCTCCTTGTAGTCCATGGAACTCTCAAGCATCTTCTCCAACACCACCGTTCAAAAGCATCAATTCTTCAGTGCTCAGTTTTCTTTCTAGTGCAACTCTCGCATGCATACATGACTACTGGAGAAACCATAGCCTTGACTAGATGGACCTTTGTTGGCAAAGTAATGTCTCTTCTTTTTAATATGTTGTCTACGTTGGTCATAGTTTTCTTTCCAAGGAGTAAGTGTCTTTTATTTTCATGGCTGCAATCACCATCTGCAGCTATTTTGTAGCCCTCCAAAAACAAGATCTGCCATTGTTTCCACTGTTTCCCCGTCTATTTGTCATGAAGCGATAGAACCAGAGGCAATGATCTTTGTATTTTGAATGTTGAGCTTTAAGCCAACTTTTTCACTTTCATCTTTCACTATCATCAAGAGACTCTTCAGTTCTTCACTTTCTGCCATAAGGTTGGTATCATCTGCATATCTGTGGTTATTGATATTTCTCCTGGCAATCTTGATTCCAACTTGTGCTTACTCCAGCCCAACATTTCTCACAATGTACTATGCATCTAAGTTAAATAAGCTGGGTGACAATATACAGCCTTGACATACTCCTTTTCCTATTTAGAACCAGTCTGTTGCTTTCTGACCTGCATATAGATTTATCAAGAGGCAGGTCAGGTGGTCTGGTATTTCCATCTCTTTCAGAATTTTCCTGTTTATTGTGATGCACACAAAGTCTTTGGCATAGTCAATAAAGCAAAAATAGATGTTTTTCTAAGCCAATGGCACGCCACTCCAGTACTCTTGCCTGCAAAATCCCATGGACGGAGGAGCCTGGTAGGCTACAGTCCATGGGGTTGCGAAGAGTCAGACATAACTGAGCGACTTCACTTTTACATGTTGGAGAAGGAAATGGCAACCCACTCCCGTGTTCTTGCCTGGAGAATCCCAGGGATGGGGGAGTTTGGTGGACTGCTGTCTATGGGGTCGCACAGAGTCGGACACTACTGAAATGAGTTAGTAGCAACAGCAGATATTTTCCTGGAACTCTTACTGTTTTGATGATCCAGCGGATGTTGGCAATTTGACCTCTGGTTCCTCTGCTTTTTCTAAAACCAACTTGAACTTCTGGAAGTGCACAGTTCACATATTGTTGAAACCTAGCTTTGAGACTTTTGAGCATTACTTTACTAGTGTGTGAGATGAGTGCAATTGTGTGGTAGTTTGAGCATTCTTTGGTATTGACTTTCTTTGGGACTGGAATGAAAACTGACCTTTTTCAGTTCTGTTGCCACTGCTGAGTTTTCCATATTTGGTGGCATATTGAGTGCAACACTTTCACTGCATCATCTTTTAGGATTTTAAATAGCTTAACTGGAATTCTGTCACCTCCACTAGCTTTATCTGTATTGATGCTTCCTAAAGACCACTTGACTTCACATTCCAAGACATCTGGCTCTAGGTGAGTGATCACACCATCATGATTATCTATGTCATGGAAATCTTTTTTGTACAGTTCTTCTGTGTATTCTTGCCACCTCTTCTTAATATCTTCTGCTTCTGTTAGGTCCATACCATTTCTGTCCTTTGTTGAGCCCATCTTTGAATGAAAGTTTCCCTTGGTGCTCAGTTTTTTCAGTTCTTGTTTTTATTTTCTTGAAGAGATCTCCAGTCTTTTCCATTCTGTTGTTTCCCTCTATTTCTTTGAACTGATCACTGAGGAAGGTTTTCTTATCTCTCCTTGCTATTCTTTGGATCTCTGCATTCAAATGGGTATATCTTTCCTTTTCTCCTTTACTTTTTGCTTCCCTTCTTTCCACAGCTGTTTGTAAGGCCTCCTCAGACAGCCTTTTTGATTTTTTGTATTTATTTTGCTTGGGGATGGCCTTGACCCCTTTCTCCTGTAGAGTGTCATGAACCTCTGCCCAGAGTTCATCAGGCACTCTGTCCATCAGACCTAGTCCCTTAAATCTATTTCTAACTTCAACTTTATAACTTTAAAGGATTTTATTAAGCTCATACCTGTATGGTCTAGTGGTTTTCCCTACATTCTTCAATTTAAGTCTGAATTTGGAAATAGGGAGTTCATGATCTGAGCCACAGGCAGCTGCTGGTCTTGCTTTTGCTGACTGTATATAACTTCTCCATCTTTGGCTATAAAGATTATAATATGGTTAATTATCAGAAAAGTCACTATTTCCAATTTATGAAAAGTATCATGTTTTCCTCTTCCATTCAAAGAGCAGATATTCATATTAGTTCTGCTTCCTGTTAGTCCCAATGTCCACTTAAAGTTTTCAGATAAGTTTACGTTTTAAGATGCTGGTGCATTGAAGTTTTTTGTCTCTTCAGTGATATATTCCATTACTACAAGTAACTGAATTTCTATATTGGAATTATTTAGTCTGCAAGCAATTTTGCTAAACTATAATGCACAATAAGTAAATACTCAAAAAAAAATAAAACAAGTGTAATTGAAAAATGTGTGCAATTTCTTCCAAAATATCATGATTTGAAATCTAAAGCAGCCCATTTGCTAAGGGCTTTTGATATATATGTTCAGTTCAGTCGCTCAGTCATGTCCGACTCATTGCAACCCCATGAATCGCAGCACGCCAGGCCTCCCTGTTCATTACCATCTCTCAGAGTTCACTCAGACTTATGTTCATCGAGTTCATGATGCCATCCAGCTATCTCATCCTCGGTCATCCCCTTCTCCTCCTGCCCCCAATACCTCCTAGCATCAGAGTCTTTTCCAATGAGTCAACTCTTCGCATGAGGTGGCCAAAGTACTGGAGTTTCAGCTTCAGCATCATTCCTTCCAAAGGAATCCCAGGGTTGATCTCCTTCAGAATGGACTGGTTGGATCTCCTTGCAGTCCAAGGGACTCTCAAGAGTCTTCTCCAACACCACAGTTCAAAAGCATCAATTCTTCGGTGCTCAGCCTTCTTCATAGTCCAACTCTCACATCCATACATGACCA